>QANZ01005034.1:2427-54069 GCA_003254925.1 Chamaecrista fasciculata
CAGGAGAAACTAGCTAATGACTAAAACCATGTAGGATTCTCCGGGTCAGTCCAGCAACTCGTAACTCCTTACGTAATTGCACCATGACTCTCGTACCAGCATCTAGTGCATGCATCCCTATGCACCGAGGTCATGCTGGTCTTAGTTCAATTCAAGTTCCCACTCGAATGATCGACCAGGGACAGTTTTAGATTAATTATCTTATAATTAATCACGGACTGTTATCACAGTAAACATGCTAATAATGTGATAACCATTAATTTATCTCTATAAATTAATTGATATGTTCACAACATATCTATAAGATGATTGGCCCTAGGGCACAATCTCCATCAGATGGATGCTATTACTTTTAGATGTTTGATAAGTCTGACTGTTAATAAAAGACTTTATATTTATCTTATGGATGTTGTTATAGCGATATATATATATATATATATATATGAAAATCCCTGAAGGATTTAAGATGCCTGAAATATGTAAGTCAAGTGATCGAAGTATATACTCAATTAAGGGTGTGTTTGGGATATAAGTTGTAATGAAATGATGATTTTATATAATGAAATGATAATGAGAAAATTATGTAATGAAAATGGAATGTAAAATGGTGTTTGGATTGTTTGAGATGTAATGAAAAAAATAGGGTGTGAAATTATGTTAAAGAGTATGTAATGATTGTGGTTGGTTAAAATAATTATATGGGTTTTTGAAAATTGTATAGGGGTAGAATTAGTAATTAATAATGGAATGAGATAGAGATAATGAAATGATGTTTTAACTTTTGGTTGTAGTTGTTATGAAATGAAATGGTAATGAAATTGTCGTGGAATGTGTGCTAAAGGTGAATATTTGTAATGAAGGTTGGAGTTGTTTTATGTAATGAAATGAAAAGACCAAAATGTAAATAACATGAAAATTTTAAAAACCTTCTATTTGGTCCACGATTTTATATCGATTCAACAAATCGGTCCTTACGAAGTAAAATGTGTGTCTCGGCCCGTAAAAAATCGCATTCATCAACCATTGGGTCTCTCTCTTATATTCAATGACCAAAACATAAATTTAGGGACCAAAGTAGAATAATCTTTACAAATTCATGGACCAAATATTTTATCTTCAACTAACAATAAATTATTATTCAGAATTTGATAAATAATTTCAACAATATACCGTATATTAAAAAATAAGATAATTATTTGAAAGATTACTGTTTTTTAATTAAATGTTTAAATTTTTATATTACAAAAAACATTACTCATATATATACTAGAGAAAAGACTAAATATATATTTTTGGGTATGAATTATATATTTTTTTATTTTTATTTAAGTTGTTGCACTAAAATAAATTACCCATATATATACTGGAGGAGATACCAACATGCATATTTTTTTGTATGAATTATATATTTTTTCTCATTATTAGTTTTAAATTTTGTTTTGAATATTGTACACTACAAAAAATATTATTCATATATATACTGGAGGAGGAACCAAATTGTAAAGTTTTGGGGATTGAATTATATATTTTTTCCTATTACTATTTTTGATTTTTTTTTATATTTTTACATCACAAAAAATATTACTCATATATATACTGGAGGGGGGACCAAAATATATATTTTTGGGGTCTAAATTATATATTTAATATCATGGACCAAAATGTAAATAACATGGACTGAATTATTTTATTTTAAATTTTGACACTAAAAAATATTACTTATATAACTTAAAAAATAGAAGAAGGACTGGATTACCAATATATCAAAATTTGTATATTTTGATTACTCACACTTGTTGAGTTGGTATAATTTCAAGGACTAAAATATTTTTTTCAGGCAAATTAATATAAATTATGTATAATATAATATAATATATTTGAAAAAAATATATTTATATATTATTATATTATTATATTATATATATACGCTGCATATATACACAGCTCGTGTGTAGCATATATATATATATATACATTATAATATAATATGTATGTATATATATATTATAATTATAAATAAATATATATATATATAAAGAGAGAGAGGGAGTATGAGTAAGAAAAAGAAAAAAATAGTAAGAAATGATGAATGGAGAGAGAAAGTTATAAGTGTAATAAATGAGGGTATTAAAAATTACCATTTTGCCAAATAGTTTTTCTAAAATTTATATTAGTGTATAGGTAATTATAGGTATTTGAGTAGGGGTATGTTATTAATTAGGTATAAAAATGTAATGGAATGATGTTGTAATGAAATAATATTTTTGTAATGAGTTTGTAATTGGTAAACAAACAACTTTTTTACACTGTAGTTTAAGTTATGTATTGAAAATGGAGATAATGAGTTTGTAATGACAATATAATTAAATGCCAAACACACCCTAAGTTGCAAAGATCTTTATATGGATTAAAACAATACAGGCGCATGTGGTATAATCGCCTCAGTGAATATTTGCTACAAAAGGGTACAAAAATGATCGTATTTGTCATGTGTTTTTATAAAAAGATCTGAATCAAAATTTGTCATTATTGCAATATATAATGATGATTTAAATATCATTGGAACCCCTAAATGTCTTTTCAGAAGCTGTAAAACTCTTAAAAGAGGAATTTGCAATGAAAGACCTTGGAAAGGCAAAATATTATCTTGGTTTACAAATATTGAACATTTAAAAGAGAGGGTATTTGTTCATCAATCAACATATGTTAAACGGGTCTTAGAACGTTTTTACATGGACAATGCTCATCTGTTAAGTACGCCTATGGTAGTAAGATCACTTGACGATGACGTGACGAAGGACCCTTTCCATCCCCAAGGGGAAGGTGAAGAACTACTTGTTCCTAATGTGACATATCTTAGTGCTATTGGAGCCTTGATGTATCTAGTTAATGGCACAAGACCAGATATAGCTTTTTTAGTAAATTTGTTTTCAAGATATAGTTCTTCACCAACAAAAAGACATTGGAAAGGACTTCAACATATTTTTCGTTTTCGTACAAAGACCCATCTATCCGTTAAGTACGCTTATGGTAGTAAGATCACTTGGTTATGCCGTTGCTGGTTATCTATCTAACCCTCACAAGGGGCGATCACAAACATGCTATTTGTTCACATTTGGTGACACAACTATCTCTTGGCGTTCAACGAAACAAACTTTAGCAGCTACTTCATCAAATCATGCTGAGTTACTTGCAATTCATGAAGCAAGTCGTTAATGTGTATGGTTGAAATCCATTACTCAACATATTCATCAGTCGTGTGGCCTATCATCTTATGAGAATAATCCAACAATATTGTATGAAGACAATGCCGCTTGTATTGCTCAATTAAAAGACGGCTATATCAAAGGCGACAAAACTAAACATATTTCGCCAAAATTCTTCTTTACTCGTGATCTTCAAAAGGATGGTGAAATTAATGTTCAACAAGTTTGTTCAAGTGATAATTTAGAAGATTTGTTCACTAAAGCGTTACCAACTGCAACATTTGAGAAGCTCGTTTATCGAATTGATATGCGTCGATTAAAAGATCTTCAGTAATGTTATAAAGAGGGGGAGATACGCGTTGCACTCTTTTTCCCTTCGCCATAGTTTTGTCCCACTGGTTTTCCTCGCAAGGTTTTTAATGAAACGACCTTTAATGCGTATCAATAAATCGTGAATATTCAAAGGGGAGTGTTGTAAATAATTATGTTTGTGAATATCCACATTTGCCTCTTGATATTCTCCGTGTATAGAAGTTTGAGTTTTCCTTTAGTTTCTTTATGCACGTGAATATGATTTTATCATTTCATCATGTACATTAAGTTAAATTCATCTCCCTTGTATATCCTTTAGCCTATAAATAGAAGCTTTAGGGTTTAATGCAACTAACCAATCCAGTGGTACAATAAAAATTACACTCCTCATACTTTTCACTCAAGTTTGAGTACCTTTATTCCATATATTTCACAACACTTTTACCAATTTCTATAATTTTGAATTTTTAGGACCGCTTTGACAATATTCAAATAACTGAGCATTTCCATAAATTTCAGGTCTTGAGTTCATTTGAATAACAAATTGTCACCCCTAACTTTCAGAAATTTCAAAACAGGCCCCTAACTCACGACTCCTCCTTCCTTTCTTTCAAAAAAAAAAAACACTCTCGTCACTCACTCTCCTCTTCCAATTCGCCCCCTCCGCCGCCGCCGCTGCGTCTAGCTACCACCACCGTCGGAGACGGACCTTTCCGCCGGTCAGACGACGCCGGTGACCGCCGGCGATCTTCTTCTCCGTTGCCCCTCTTCCTCCCTTCTCCTAGGTATTGCTTTTAACCCATTTCGTCCCTCATTGTGCCATTCTCTAAAATTTTCGACTTTCTGCCATTATTTGCTGGTTTCTGCTACATTTTTGGAGATTCTTAGTGTTCTAATTACTCCAAAACAATCCTCTACAAGTTTGGTTTCATATTCATGAATTTTGGACTCGATGTGAAGTTGGGGCAAAACTTTAATTGGGGTTTTGATCAAATCTCTTTGTTTTCTTAAAATTGATGGTTTGGATGAGTTCAATGGAAGATTATAATGAGTACTGATGTATTGGTTTGGATTTAGGGTGGGTATTTTGAAACTTGGTTATCATGTATGAAACTTTAAAGTTGCATTTTGGTCCCTATGGGTATTGATGGTTTTGGTGAACTAAATGTAACCCTTAGAAATTATGGAGATATCCGAAACAATAATCTTGAATTTATAATGTGGGAATTAATATATGCAAGTTTAAATTGAAAGGAAAGAAAGTAACAAGTTGTGAGATTAGCTTATTGTCTTGATTTTAAAATTTGTTTATGAACCAATTCTTGATCTCATGGATTTCAAAACATTTTAAAAGCTCCCAAATTGATACCCGAGTCTCTTGATGGTCCCTTGGTTAGGTGTTAGAATTCTAGGTGGGTGTGGCTAAGGGTTAGGATGTGTGTTAAGAAGTAGGCATCTTGTGAGAATCTATTATTAGCTTTTGTGAAGAGTTGAACATTCGGGGTCATTTGAAAGAAATTCCTGTATTGTTATAGGTTGTAGATTATTAGGTTATCGTAATGTTGTTTGTTATAAATTGTTTTGGGGTAGGCTTAGGGCATGGGATTGGCCCATTTCCGTGCCAGTCACATGCTTCCATAGAGGAGGTCGTGGCATCTTCTGTTCACTAAACACAAAATTTAAAAATCCCCAATCTCTTCGTTCGGATCCGAGACGAGAGCAGTAAGGCAATAACTTGCCATTTCGAAATCAAAAGCTGAGTCCACAGTGCTTGAAGCTCAATATCAGTCTTTCAGTGTGTCTTCGTCCTTCGATAGTAAGTCAGAATTTGAAAAGATATTTTCTGTATCCTCTTCCTCTGTATGTGATTTGATTGTCTTTCTTAGCTCTGCCACTAATAGTGTCGTGGCTTGTAGATTAGGAATTTGAATTTCATCTGTACTGAACTTTTCAATTCAAATTTTAAATTAAGATGTGGAGATAGATACCTATGACTGGGATTGTCGCTGGATTTTCATTCTTTAAACTCTCTTTCTTTGGTGTTCATATTCTGACATTCTGGACATGTTTGGGCACTTTAAGCTAGGTACTAGGTTGACTGTTTGGAAGCATCTGAACTATGTTTTGACACTTTGAGGCTTCATTTTTTATGTGTTAATAATGTTTTGATTTTTCAACTCTATGTCACTTGATACATCTCATGTGTCAATCTTACATAAATAAAAAGTTTATTCACTGTTTTTTGTGTCCAAAATCTAACGAATGTGGATGTGAAGGTGCAGCAAAAGGGGCATTTCAGAACGCTCTGCCATGAGAGCAATAAGCAAGCTCCGAACCCTGCGTTCAATTGTGAGCTACAGAGTTTCAAAATCTCAAATCTTATATCTTTCTAACTCCTCTAAGTCATCAAAGCTTCACATGCCTCAGAAAGCCCAAGAAAATTCAACCAAGCAGCCAGACACCGCTAGCTTCGGTGCTCTGTTCAATGAGATTACCGATATTTTAGGTGCTAATAACTTGATTTCAGATGAGAACTCACCTAGTATATTGAAATCGTGGGAAGTTCCTAGTAAAGAATTGGATTCTGACATACATTCGTCTTGCAGCCAGAATGTTCAAAGAAATGCCGAAGATGCTCAGTTGGGGAATTTGGATGAAGATCATGTAAGCCGAATAGTCTGCGAGATTACAGAAATTGTTCGAGGGGAAAGTGATTTGAATTCCCTGGAAGAGCGATTAGGTAATTTGAATAATATGTTGAGAGCAGAGATTGTCGAGAAAGTATTGAAGAGGTGCTTCAAAGTACCGCAGTTAGCTATAAATTTTTTCGAGTGGGTGAAGTTCAAGGTTGGTTTTAGTCACACAAGCAGGATTTACAACACCATGTTGTACATTGCTGGAGAAGCAAAAGAATTTGGGTTAGTTGAAAAGTTGGTGCAAGAAATGGATAAGCTTTCGGTGAAGAAGGATGTTACTACGTGGACCATTCTTATATCCCATTATGGGAAGGCAAGGAGAATTAGCGAAGCACTATTGGCCTTTGAAAATATGAAGAAATCTGGCTGTGAGCCTGATTCAGTTTCCTATAAAGCTATAATAAATTCACTTTGTATTGCTGGGAAAGGTGAAATTGCCTTGGAGTTTTATAAGGATATGATGCAGAAGGATATGGTGCTTGATGTAAGAGTGTATAAGATGCTGATAAACTGCATGGCAAAATCAGGAGATTTTGCTGCTGTTCGTTCAGTTGGAAATGACATGATAAGGTTATCTCTGTATCCAGAATACGCTGTTTATGGTTGTATGCTGAAAAGTTTATGCAATTCTGGGAGAATTAAAGAAGCTTTGGAACTGATCCGTGACCTCAAAAATAAGGATTTTGCTCTTGAACATGAATATTTTAAAACCTTGGTGAGAGGATTGTGCAAGGCTGACAGAATTACTGATGCTTTGGAAATTGTTGAGATTTTGAAGAGAAAGCATAAGGTTGATGAGAAGGATTATGGGATCATCATAAGCGGGTATTTGAGGGGAAATGAGGTTCACAAGGCGCTTGATGTCTTCCAAAGCATGAAAGAAACTGGCCTAATGCCTACAATTTCTACATATACAGAACTGTCACAGCATCTATTCCGGTTGGATCAGTATGAAGAAGCTTGCAAACTGTATGATGAGATGGTGGGTAAAGGAATTAAGCTTGATAGTGTGGCGATCACAGCTTTGGTTGCCGGTCATGTTTCGCATAATTATATATCTGAAGCATGGAAACTTTTCAATAGTATGGAAAGCCAGGGCATCAAGCCCACTTGGAAATCATATTCAGTGTTTATTAAGGAGCTTTGCAAGGTCTCAAAGACAGAAGACATTGTCAAACTATTACATCAAATGCAGGCTTCAAAGATAACAATTGGAGACGAAATATTCCATTGGGTTATAACCTATTTGGAGAAGAAAGGGGAGCTTGATGTGAAAGAGAAAGTCCAGCAGATGTATATAGCATCTAAACTTGACCCTGAAATGCGCGAACAATCTGTAAAACTAGTATCTGTGGAAAGTAAGGTTGATTTGGATGTGATATCTCACCAATCAAGACCAGACAAAATGGACGACTCCTTAGTAAACCCAGAAGTCCAGACTTATAGCGAGCATGATGTTCAAGAAATTTGTAGGATTCTTTCAACCTCCATGAATTGGTCGTTGGTCGAAGAAAAATTGCAGAAAAGCAACGTCAAATTCACTCCAGAACTAGTTTTGAGGATCTTGCACAATCGAAACATGCATGGTTGCATAGTGCTAAAGTTTTTCTCCTGGGTGGGAAAGCAAACTGGTTACAGTCATACTACAGAAACTTACAACATGGCAATCAAAATTGCAGGTTGCGGGAAAGATTTCAAGCATATGCGCAACCTATTCTTTGGAATGAGAAGAAACTCTTATCCAATAACATCAGACACATGGACGATCATGATTATGCTTTATGGTCGAACAGGTTTGACACAGATGGCTGTTAATTGTTTCAAAGAGATGAAAGCTGATGGTTGTAGCCCAAGTAGGAGTACTTACAAGTATTTGATTGTTACCCTTTGTGGGAGGAAAGGCAGGAACGTAGATGAAGCAATCAAAATATATGATGAGATGATTTCTGCAGGATGTGTTCCTGACAAGGAATTGGTTGAAACTTACCTTGGATGTTTATGTGAAGTTGGAAAAATGTCAGATGCTCGAAGGTGCATAAATTCTCTGAAGAAAAATGGCTATACAGTTACTCTTAGCTACTCCTTGTTTATTAGAGCTCTTTGTCGAGCTGGGAGAATGGAGGAAGCTTTGAAACTAGTTGAAGACGTTGAAATAGAGAATTCTTCTCTGTTAGATCAGTTAACTTGTGGAAGCATTGTGCATGGTCTACTACGCATGGGAAGATTAGAAGAGGCATTAGCCAAGATGGATTCCATGAAACAGGCGGGCATAATACCTAGTATCCATGTTTATACATCCTTGATAGTTTATTTTTTCAAAGAGAAGCAGGTAGGAAAAGCTATTGAAATTTTTGAGGAAATGCAACGGTCCGGTTATGAACCAACGGTTGTTACATATTCTGCACTTATACGAGGGTATATGAATGTCGGGAATGTTAATGAAGCATGGAATATCTTCTACCGTATGAAATTGAAAGGGCCATATCCTGATTTTAAAACGTATTCTATGTTCCTTACTTGTCTCTGTAGGATTGGCAGATCTGAAGAAGCCTTGCAGCTAATACCTGAAATGCGAGAACGAGGGATTGTTCCAAGTACTATCAATTTTCGAACTGTGTTTTTTGGGCTGAATAGAGAAGGCAAGCAAGAATTAGCCCGTACTGTATTGCAACAAAAGTCAGAACTCATGAGGATTCGCAAGTTAATAATTTAATTCAGATTTTAGACTTAATCAAAAGCCACCTACGCCAGATTTTGTTCTTCACAGCCACATTGTGCTCAATCCTCCATGAATGTTCAATGAAAACCAAGCAGCAACTGCTGTTTGTTGGCTGTTTAGGCCTCTTGATTGTACCAAAGTAAAAAACCAAGCAGTGACACCCACTCCAATTTGTGAGTCATCCTTCATCAACGACTCGTTGCTATCAGTGGCCCACCACCCTTAATTGACAATATGCAGTAGTTATCGCCGAGATCCATTAAAGTTGATCCTCCATCCTTTTCGTGGGCGGACGCGAGAAACAATATCGCAGTTCACTTCTCAAGTATGGTTTCAGCTTCCTCCTTTTTAATTTTCAATCCTGAAAGTTTGAAACTCATCTCTGCTTCTCTGTGGCTTCAATTTTGTTCATTTTTTTTCTTCAGCTTCCTCCTAGTTCTCTTCTCGGTTTCGCGCTGCCAGCAACTGACCAACCACCATCTGGACGGAGATTCGTTGGAAGCACGTCGGAAATCCATTTTCTTCTCGATTTCACTGTCTCTGTTCTTCTACGTTTTGGGATTAAGAGGTAATTTCTTCTATTTCTATGTTTTAGATGCCGAATAGTTTAGGTTAAATGAGAAAGTGACGATTGAAATTAAGATTAGTGGTCGATGTGAGTTTTTGTTTGCAATTCTAAGTTAGATCAGTGATAATGGGGTTCTGCTATTTCAGTGGAAATGATGAAATTATTATTATTAATCGCCCCATCCTCTCTTAGAATTCTTTTAGACTTGGCTCATGCTGACAGTAGAGAGAATGTCGGTATTGGTTGAGTTTTTCTTTTAATGATTTTGCTATTTTGCTGAGTATGGTGTATTGTTGTGTTTTGATGTTGTTTTAGTGTTGTGATGATTTGTATGTGGTTTGTTGGGATTTTGGTGTTTGTCTGTGACAATTATTTTTATCTCTTAGGTAATGCCATTAGTTCAACCTATATGGTTTCTAACTGTACAATTTAGTGTATATTTCACAGAGTATAATCTCACAATCTTTTCTAATCTAACTGACACAGCTCTAAAAAATTCTCCCGTTTTTTTTTTACACCAAACAAACATGGAAAACCATTCAACAAATCCAGAAGAAAAGCTCATGAGAGCCAGATAAAAAATTATGGCATAAAACAACAGAGAAAAGACTTATAAACGAAAATCATGTATGATATACAACTTATTGACTTACCTCAAGAACAGTTCTCCTCTCCTTCTGGTTGTATTGGTACAGGTCATCTCTTCCTTCAGGTAAAGCAAAATAGTTCACTCTCATCTTCCGCCGTTGTAAAATAGTTCATAACCTTGAATATCAAATTATTGACATGTAAATTTTTTATGTGGAAAGTTACATGTGGGTAAAAGAGCATGATTATGTGTACCCAAAAAAAAAAAACAAACAGCATGATTATAAAGACTTAGTCATGCAAAAGAAAAAAAAAAAAAAAAAAAGTACCAAAAGACCAATCTGCATGTTTCGACCATGCATAATCTCCTTGAGTATCACAGAATTTTAGAAATCACCATGCATTAGACTAAATTCCTACAATGAATAGGCATATGAGTGGTAGAGGCAGAAAAGAAGTGGTGTGCCCCTACTTCCAGCTGAGGATGAGGGTAGAGTAACAAAAGAGAGTAAAAAGGAGTAGTGCATACTGCATAAAACTTCCTAGTTTCTATAACATAGAATAATGGCTTCTTCATAAATTATTGCTGACCTAAAAGCACAGAAACCTCAAGAAAGTAATTGTATTTGCATTTGACACATGTTAGATATTTTCAGTAAAAAAAACAATGAGACTTTTTAAATCACCCATAAACATTTCAGATTTTGTTGTGATGCAGTAGTGTCCAAGACTTTGACATGTCTCATATCTGTGTTAATATTCATGGTTCCTAGGTAATAAAATAAACAAAAATAAAATAAAATACAGGAAGGGCTACACTGTTATTCTGAATGGTTGAGTTAGTTTTCTTTTCTGTTTGTTGTTTTTCAAAATGGAGGATCTCTTGTCCTCTATTCTTGTAACTTATTATATTTTCCCTTTTCCCATCTATATATTCTTTTTTCATCAAAAATAAGATGCTATAAAGGTAATCTTAACTAATCAAACAAAGAAGCACTGCTCATTTTCGAATGGGACCCATGGTAAAACCAACATAATGTATGGACACAATATGCCCATTTATGAAAAATAAATTATAAATTGGTAAGAGCTCCTATAAATCTCTGAAACTTCTATTCTTTTCATCACCTGTGTCATAGTGCACTTCCGGATAGTTGTGACACCAAGATGATGTGAAAATTGATCTCAAAACTAGATAAGACAAGGTTATCTCTCTTGTACAAGATCAGAGGAAGTATTCTTTAATGCACTTGTCATGGAAAACCAGTATAAGCAGGAAGAAACTGTCTGTTCACTAACCTCTGACAAAAATAAAGTTTTTTAAAGTTTGGAGAGATTATAGGATACATACTGAATTAGTTAATGTTTGTATTCTACTATGATACATACTGAGTTAGTTATGATGCATACTGAAATGAAGATGGAAATTTTGATTTTGGATTGTTTAATACTTATAGTGAACTAGACTAGCAAAAGTTGTTTAATTTGATGTGTTGATGTTTTTTATTTAAATTTCATGTAGTGTGGGATCTAAATTTAAGTACTTGAGTTGAGATTTGAGACTTATTTTGTGTTATGTTAATCAATTTCATGTTTAAATTTGATTTCTTATGACTTAGTATATGTAAAGAGATTTGTATGGTTGATGTATGTGTAGAAATGCATATATTTGTTATTTTTTCTTATTTGGCTGGGCCAACTGGGTTTGTAAACATGGTTCCAAGTAATGATTTTCTGTCTATTAATTTGAAACAGTAATGAATTGATACAATTTTGAACCAATTCAGAGTCTAGACAGTTTCCAATAGAAATAAGGCACAGGAATATCCATTGTTGAAGAGCATAATGATCAATCATTACTTGGGAGGATGAGAAATTACCAGTTGATTGATGCTTATAATTTCACTCCCACAAATCTACAATCATGGTTCATGTCCCAGTTGAAATAAGCTTGTGATTCACACCTAGATACATGCATACAAATACAAAACAAATAGGGAGTTAAGATGAAGACTCATGTGTAGGTGGTAAATGGTAACCTCATATGACGAAATGAAATTCTTTTTTCATATTAATTATGAAGCTGAGTTTATAGTGATTTATCTTGTTCACCAACCATTGTCAACCATAAATTAAACTCCATAACTAATTACATAGAAAACCCAAAAAAGGGAAGAAAATTAAAAGTAAAATAAGAAGGGTATATAGTATAAGGTATTGCATTATAGAAGAAAAGATAGAGATTGGTGTTTAATGCTTCTGCCATAGGAGATAAACCTATGCATTCTAAAGGCAGTTGTCCTTATGAAGCTTGAGCTTTAAATATGCTATTTTTTTCTTGTTGAATTTGCAGTTTAGTTCCATTAGAAATATTTCTAGCCCTTGATCTATACGGTTGTTTGGATGCTCTTGTCCTTACCAGGTTCTGTTTACTTGATCCTAGTAGATAAACTTATCATAATATTATATTTTTTTCCTTGGTTGATAGAATATTTATAATTACTCTTGTTGGTGCTTGAGTGATTTTTAAAAAGATAACAGCTTCTAAATGAGTCAAGTGATTGGTGATTTCAATTGGCTAATTACTTATTTTTTAGGATAAAAGATAAGGCCAGACTTGTAATTTTCTTGTTTTCTATTGACTTATATTTGAAACTGGAAAGACTGTGTTGTTTGTTCAATCAGAATTTAAGTATGGTTGGAATAATTTAGTATTTGCTTATTTCATAAGATCAAAGAAAACAAATAAATCTGATAAAGGGAAATTGAGTTTTATTATATTTGATTGAAAATCTATATTAGAAACTACAACATTAAGATCTAGTGATGATATAGAAGTGATTCTTGCTCTGTAGTCTATATTATTTTGTGCGGTTTGAGTGCAATGTGCTAAAGTACATAGCTTGGCCAGCAAAGGTCTCATGCAGATGATCTCCAGGACTTCTTAACACTCTTTAAAGTCAGGATATAATTAATTGATGAAAATTAGTTTTGATAATATATTGTGGAATTGTGGAATTCTAGAGCTACCACAGCTTATCCATATCTGATGAAGATGCCCAATTTTAATTTTCGTACACCCTTGTTGTCCTGTTTATTTAACCTTCCCATACTTGATTTACCGACCAGCATGTTCCTTTCTTGTGCTTTAGACCCCTTGTTTGCTTGATGGGTGTTTTCTCCTTCTTACTACTTGAATCCTAATTATCTATCTTTTTCACTGCACCTGAACCACTTTGTCTTGTAGATTTGACATATTAAACAATCTTGTCTACCACGTCCTCATTTTCCTTTTGATAGTCTTATTTCATGTTATGTACTGATTATTTTTGGGTTCATCAATTAGATCCTTTTCCATAGTAAAGCTGATCTTAGAGGAAGTTGAACTGGTAATAAATTGTCTACATTACTTTTTTGGGTTTATTAATTCTGGTTTTACAGGTCTCCTTCTGTGCCCGAATTCACGCAAAAATGCTTTATGCAACATCCAAGGACAAGTTCAGAAGGGAGTTGGAGGGCATCCATTATGAGATTCAGGCAACAAACCCAACAGAGATGGATCTTGAAGTTCTCAGGGACTGTGCAAACTGACCATAACTTGAGCTCAAAGGGCAACCTCTTTATGTTGATGTCCTGAGAATATCTTTGAACTTTTAGTTCACTTGTTGTCTCTCTGTTTTGGCATATTGCATTTGGATAGCGTAATTGTCAACTAAATAACATACACTTGTGAAGGCTGATTAGGTCCTCCTCCCACAACTGGGAATTGGAGCTCTTCCTTACTGTCATGATGCTTCTCAGGTGCATATTACAATTATGGATTATGGATATTGAAAATTTAACATATATTCTATGAAATCAATGTTATGTTGATGGAGACTTACCTATGAAAATACTTGCAGCTTAACTTTGTGCTGGGTGTCGTTGTCTAAGATGGTTCTGAATAATGGTGGCTATATATATATATATTTAATTGTTGACGAAACACTGACTGAATTTCAATTATCAATATTTTTTCTTGGACTGAATTTCAATTATCAATATTGAATTCAAAGTATGTACTTCTTCCTTATTAATATCAACTATGTCACTCAAGAATATTATTCTTTATCCAAAAAATAGAAATATACTTACAGTCCGTTACAGATGTATTGATAATGAAATTTTCTTGGTTGACTATGGGCTTGATTGGGAGTTTTTAAAAGAGTAGGGTGGGATAGTCATTAATGAAAAGGGAAGGGAAGGGATGGGTGGGGTGAGTTAGATAAATCATCCTATTGATTGGGAGTTCAATAAAAAACATAATGGTAAACAATTCTGCACTGATTGGATATTGTATTATTATTAATGGAGTGAGGTCGGTTAAAATTTGAAGTTCTCAGTAATAACCTTATAAAGAGAAATAATATATGTAGATCTACAAAATTTAAAAATATGCTAAGGTTAGAAGAGGAAATAAAAAGTATTAAAATTCCAAACCATCCCAAACCCCTCAATTACACCACTCTTAACCTACCCCACCCCATTTGGGGGGTTTGGAAAAATAATCATTTGAGTGATTTAAGAACCATCGTAACCAACCCAACCCTATTCACTAATTAAACTCACATTCAGTGTTTTAAACCCTTAAACCACCCCACCCCACCCCACATTACACCATTCCCAAGCCATCCTCCCAATCAACCCCTAAGGCCCTGTGTGTGTTTATACATGTATACAAATATATTATACATATGTTTAAAAAATTTTAAAATATCAATATTGTGTTGATAACTTTTCTTTTTTACGGATTTCGTCACAATATTCCGTAACAAATTCCATTAAGATCTTGAATTTATAGCTCCGCATAATATCTTTATCAAATTTCCTATCATCTTCATGAGTTGGAATATGTTAATAAAATTGAAAATTTTTCAGCACTTGTGCCTAAACTATGAAATAAATTTGAAAACTTTTCAAAACCAAGTAAAAGAAAGTGTTTATGAAAGAACCCCTGACTTGTCAAATACAGTTTAATCAATCTACCATATAATGGGCAGATTAATCAATCATACTTTTTTTTTTTTTTCAGAAATAAACTCATTCTATTTATTTATACAGTTTAGTACCAACAAATTATTTATTAAAAATTGTACACAAAATGACATTTATAAAGTAAAGATGTCTGCTACAAAGCTCGAGACTCATGTGCAAATCTCCTCTTCCTTAAGTGCTCCATTCAAAGGAAATGGATCCTCTACGTTTCTTCTAGAGTATAAAAGAGAAAGAAAAAATATGAGTCCTACATATTATTATTCTATGAAACTCACACTTTTGGTCCAATAGTTTTTTCTCAGGTCTCAATTTGACCTCATATCTTTTCCTCGTGCCTCAATTTGGTCATGTGTTGCACTTTTGCTCTCATATCTTGGGTTATGTTGCAAAATTGGTCTCATATCTTTTAGTCAGGTTGCATAATTGGTCTCATATCTTTGCAAAAGGTTCCACATTGTGGGACTAACGGTAGAACATTTTGCAAAAATATGAGACTAAATATGCGACAAAAAGAGATACGAGACCAATTCTGCACCTGACCAAAAGATATAAGACCAAAACTATAACAAAAAACAATTATGGGACCAAATTGAAACCTAAGCAAAATATATGAGGCCAAAAGTATATTTAGGCCAAAATTAAATAATATTGTAATAAATAATCTTTTTCTTAAAAAAAACTCGTTTATGTTTATTTTCATACAAGTTACAACAATTATGCAGAAGATATAAAAAATTGTAATATGGCAATTTCAAATAATATGAACCAATCAATTCAGCTTGTGACCTTCGATATATGATAGAAAAGGCAGAATACTCCTGGCAGGACCAAACGGTTATTATAAAAAGTACTTTTAGTGTGATTGGTCAATTTCTGAAATTGTGTAACTTCACGCAATAAATATATGGTATAATGCTGTTTTGAAATTGCACCATCACCATGATAAAAGCAAGATAATGCAGTTCTTTTTTTATCTTGGTTGATATACAAAAGAATAGAGGTTAAAAGGAAATGTCTATAAACGCCTTAGAAGTCTGTATTAACAAGAGCAACACAACAATCCATGAAAGCAATCAAGACCATGGTTCTATTGGGGGAAAAGAAAATAATATTTCAAGTTCAACTCAGGTTTTCGTGATTATGGAATAGGGGAACTTGGAAGTCAGACCCTCTGAATTTGGATCTCTCTAGATTTCTCTGCATTTGGTAGATTTCTGGCCGCCCAATTTCATCTTCTCCATTATGCTCTTAACATTTGGCGGCCTACTTTGCAAAATGTACCATTTCATCAAATGAAAGATGAAATACTACATTTTGGCATTGGGCTGTAAGTGCAAAACCAAATGTAGAGAAATTTAAGGGGTTCCAAATGCAGAGGATCCGGGTCCCAAAAACCTAAAGCAATAAGCTGAAGTTTTAGTTTGGTACATCGCTTCTGTGTCTAAGAATCTGAACGCCTAAGTAATCAACAGGACCCTGAACTGCTACATGAGGCTTCCCAACTTTCACACAAACAGCAGATATCTGATGGTGCTTTGTCAGAGTAGTGGTTGCAATTTGTTCAGCCACCGATTCCAGAAGATTGTGAGGCGACCCTTCAATTACTTCTTTAACTATACTGCATTAACCAAGCCTTTTTGTTAAAAGAAGTCGCGCAACATATTAGAATTGCAGCACTGGTAATCTTAAAAACCTGATAGCTCAACTTATATAAATGAAGTGCTTAACTATGTACCTACCGATATATATTTGTGTAACTAACTGTATCTGACAAGTTATCAGATTTACCAGCTGCTCTGAGATCCATCCAAGCATCCACGTCTACCAAAAATTTCTGACCGAGTTTCCTTTCTTCTGGTTTAACCCCATGAAAACCATGGAATGTCAATCCCCTTAGTATGAGTTGGTCTCCCTTCACTTCTGCGTCACCTTCCATTATTGCTGACATGAGAATAACTACTGTTAGCACAAGTTCTAAGAATAGAATGGCTACATTAAGCATAAAACTAAAGGCTCGCAGGTATGACAGGGCCAGCATCATTAGTCATAGCTGTATGTAAAATGTCCTGTCTTTCACAAGAGGCTAAAGATGGACAAGCTGACATTAGTAGCTATCAACCTTCTCAGGCAACGGAGAAGCTCTGCTAACTAAATCAGATAAACAAAGGAGAAGGAGCACTAAACAAAAGATAATTCATCCTTACATCTCCTGTATCCTAAATTCTAAGTATCAGATGTATCAAAGTAGCATTTTGGAATGCCAAAAAAAAAATTTTGATAACTAATGAATTGTATAATTCACATGAAATAGTAATGGTTCAAGATGAAATAAGCAGATATAAACTATGCTGAAATAACCAAACTTAGAAAGGAACGCCAATTAAAGAGAAATCCCGGATAAATAGAAGGTCATTGTGTTTGAGCTCAAATTCTGGCTGAGCTGACCCCTAAAGGGAGAAGAAATCAAAAGAAAGTTTTACAGAGACTAAGAAAGCTGCTCATAACTTGATCTTCTCCCTTGGTTCACCTTTTAGATTTACAGTAAGCGGGCCACAAGAAACTGTGCTTTGTGAGAGGGGATTACCACTTTTTGTGGTCTGGAACATGATTCAAGTTCCTACTAACTATCCAAGTCTATCAGAATTCAGAAACATAAACACTACAAATACAGGGAAAAAGGAAAACTGAATATGTGGTAGTGGTGGGACATAGTGTTGAATAATTAGTCCGTGAAAACAGAACATTATTAACACATAAAAATGAGGCTTTAAAGTGTCAAAACATAGTTCAGATGCTTACAAACAGCCAACCCAGCACCTACCTTATAGTGCCCAAACATGTCCTTCTGTCAGAATATGAACACCAAAGCAAGATGGTTTAAAGAACGAAAACTCAGCCACAATCCCAGTCATAGGTACCTACCTAGTCCATATCTTAATTTAAAACTTGAATTGAAAAGTTCAATACAGATGAAATTCAAATTCCTAATCTACAAGCAACAGCACTATTAGTGGCAGAGCAGAGCACCATTTAGTTCATCAAAACCATCAATACCTATAGGGACCAAAATGCAACTTTAAATTTCCATACACTATAACCAAATTTCAAAATACTCACTCTAAATTCAAACCAATACATTATGACTCATTATAATATTCCATTGAACTCATCCAAACTATTAATTTCAAAAAAACAATGAGATTTTATCAAAACCCAATTAAAGTTTTGCCCCAACTTCATATCGGGTCCAAAATTCATGAATATGAAACCAAACTTGTAGACAATTGTATTGGAGTAATTAGAAAACCAGCAAATAATGGCAGAAAGTCGAAAATTTAGAATAGCACAATAAGGGACGAAATGAGCTAAAATCAATACCTGGGAGAAGGAAGGAAGAGGGGCGATGGAGGAGAAGCTCGCCGGCGGTCACCGGAGCCGACGGTGGTGGTGGCTAGAGGCGGCGGCGAATGGGAATATGAGAGTGAGTGACGAGAGAGAATCTTTTTGAAAGAAAGGAAGGAGGAGTCGTGAGTTTGATATGGGGCCATGGGGGAGCAATTGGAGCTGTTTTAAAAAATTTACCGAAGTTAGGGGGGACAATTTGCTATTCAAATGAAGGGTCTCAAGACGTGAAATTTATGGAAATGTCCATAGTTTTTTTTATTTATTTCAAAACCATCCTAAAAGCTCAAAACTTTAGAAATAGAATTTCATATCAAAATTTATATAGTTAGTTTCGTTGCAAAGAGTGGTTTCAAATATACAATTTAATTTTGAAAATTTTATCTCTAAATTTTTACTTGAAAGTGTCATTTGTCGAATCCAAAAAAAAAATTGAATTTCATTTACTCTCAAATTTTTACAAGTTAATAAAAAATTAGGGAAAACTTAGGTAAAGTTTCTTATATGTTTGCTATAAGGTTTTTCAATAAACATTTGACACGTGACAAAAAATTTGATGCATGACCAATCATGATAGAGAGAGAATATTAAATACACATTTTTGCATGACCAATCGAGAGAATTAAATCAAGTTTTTTATTGGATGAACCTTATGACAAAAATATAAGGAACATTGTCTAAATTTTTTTCTTTTTTTTTTTTTTGAAAGAAAGGAAGGAAGAGTCGTGAGTTAGGGGGATAATTTGCTATTCAAATGAAAGGTCTGAAGACGTGAAATTTATGGAAATGCCCATACTTATTTGAATCTTTTCAAAACCATCCTAAAAGCTCAAAACTTCAACGCATACATACATTCTTAAGCACAAGGCAACTTCAACGCATAATTATATATCCGAAGCATGGAAACTTTTCAATAATATGGAAAGCCAGGGCATCAAGCCCACTTGGAAATCAAATTTAGTGTTAAGGAGCTTTGCAAGGTCTCAAAGACAGAAGACATTGTCAAACTATTAAATCAAATGCAGGCTTCAAAGATAACAACAATTGGAGATGAAATATTCCATTGGAATATAACCAATTTGGAGAAGAAAGGGGAGCTTGATGTGAAAGAGAAAAGTCCAGCAGATGCATATAGTATCTAAACTTGACCCTGAAAACTAGAATCTGTGGAAACTAAGGTCAATGTGGATGTGATATCTCACCAATCAAGACCAGAGAAAGTGGACGACTCCTTGGTAAATCCACAAGTCCAAACTTATAGTGAATTGGTCGTTGGTCCATTTCCTATTTCTGCGGGATGTGTTCTTGACAAAGAATTGGTTGAAGTACCTTGGAAAATTTTCTGGAATTACTTATTTGCTCTGATCATTTATTTTCAGCAAGTTATTGATCCATATCTGAAACTTAAAAGTTCTTTAAAAAAAAAATAAAAGGAAAGAGGCATTCACATAAAATTAGGAGCTGGCGAGAGAAAAAGTAAACCATAGGGAAAAACATTAGACAACAAGAATGGATCTTATTTAACTACATGATTGACTTTTGAATGTTCATCAACACAAATTGCATGTCCATAGATGAATGTTTTGCTACCTTTTCCTTGTAGCACTAGGAATGCAAAAAAGACCCTAGCACTTAGTGTGCATCACAAATCAGGATGCCACCACAAAATAAAAGTACTCTCATAATCTGCATAGTAACTTTTAGTCACTGGGACCCATATCAGCCAATTAATTAGTCGTAAACTGATGGCGCATTACAATTTGAGACAAGTGACCCATTGAAATTCATCAGACTGACCCATCAGGTAACCAAGGAGGAATAGCTCAGTCCTTGAAGCCAGCACTACAATGATATCAAAATTATTGAATCAGAACCAGAAATGAAAGCATGGGCAGCTTCAAAGGAAATGCTATGCTATAGTAGTAATAAACTAAAGAAATAAGGATAAATTACACTTTGGTACCCTGTGGTTTGGTCATATTTCACTTTGGTACCCTATGGGATTAAAAAGTGACACTTTGGTACCCTGTGGTATTCTCCGTTAAACTTTGGTACCCTTTGGAGTTATTTTGTAATTTTGACCATAACAAATTTTGCAAAAATTACATATTGACCCCAATATTTTCAAAAAATTACAAATAGGTCCCTGGATACATATTATCTAAGAACAAAATGAAAATTATAAAAAACTCTTGGGGGTCAAAATGTAATTTTTCAAAATTTGTTATGGTTAAAATTACAAAATAGTTCCAAAGGGTACCAAAATGTTAACGGATAATACCACAGGGTACCATAGTGTCACTTTTTAAACCACATAGTACCGAAGTGTAATTTACCCAATTAATAATATCACTGTAGTACTATCAGTTGGTGAGAGGGAGATACATTTTATTGTAGCAGCATTGCAGTACATCAGGCAAAATTGTTATTAAGGTAATCAAAACCCTGCAAACAATCAGTTATGATGTTAGAAGATTCATTATGACTAAGCAATATCTAGATCATAAATACAGCGCATGGAAGCAAGACTTTTCAATTTATATTTGTAATATTTTGAACAAAGGGAATTAACCCACACTTCGTACATCCTTGATGCAGTTCATGTAATTATTGGGACTTAGATAAACTCAAATCGGCTTATATAATCACTGACAATAACAATTGAGTAGTCCAGGGCCAATAACACGTGTGCTTTCGAAAAGTATGGTTCAAATATTATTTTCCACTTGATGAACTCATATTCAACCTCCAAGAATGGGAAATGAACAGCGAAGAAGGAGAAAGTACTTCGTTCTTATTTTATTTCTCTAAATTTGACCTATCAAGCATAAATCAGTTTACTCCTTCTGAAGCTTCAGTTTTCTTCAGTATTCGTAATTTGATCTTTACAATGGTCTAAGAAGCTAGCCAAAAGAAAAGGATAACATTACCTATATCAAATCTTCTTTACCACTTCATCAATTACTCGCTCATAGTATGTCATTCTCTGAATGGAAGATTTAGCGTCTTCAAAGTTCCGGTTTTCAAATGCATTGGCAAAGGCATTCGACCAATGTTTTAGCTTTTCCTGCATCTGGATGAAATAAATAGTTTGACATTAGGGTGATGTGAGAAAGAAACAGGAAAGTAATCAATCCATATGATAACTGATAGAAGAATGGAAGATTATGGAAATGCTCTTTTGAAAGGGTTTCTGCTTAGCAAATTAGAGCATCCAAAGATACCTCAGAGAGAATGTGATTCAAAGCCTCAGAATCAGAAGCTTCTTCAACCGCTTCCCTGAGTTCCATAATCTGCAGCAAAATAATCGATTAAAAGCCAGGGTTTTCGGTTGTAAAAGAGGAAATGATATGAATAAGAGAACACAATGTGCATTGCATGTTGAACTTTATAAAAGAAGTTCCAATGATCTGTTTAGGAATCTGAAAAAGGAAACCCATTTATCTGGAGGAAGAAAAATGGAGGAATGAGGTATGAGAAGAGAAGGAAAGAAAACCCTTTCCTCCACTTCTTGTTTTTTGTTCACAACTGCTATATATATGAATTTATTCGATAGATTAAGTTTTAAAAAAAATTTCATATCAAACACAGATCAGAGCCTATTTAACTACCTCATCTAGTAGTTCAGGCTCTGAAATTGTCTGCTCCTCATCAACTTCTACTCCCTCAAGTTTCAACTGAAAAACAAAGGTCACGATGTCATGTAATAGCATAGTGGAAGGAATATTTGAACGATAGAAAGCTACTAGTTTGAAACAATGCCGGTTTATGAAATTTACTATCACCATTGACTCACTACCATTTTAGCCTTTTCAAAAGTTTTACAAAGACTTTTGCCACTGCAATTGAAATCTAAGGATGAAAATATTCTTACCATGTAAATTGCTCTTGACAAAGGCCTCGTAAGTGTGCGATATGCATCAATCACCCTAGCAGATTGTTCAGCAGCAAAATCCCTTTCTTTCTAAACCAAAAGAAAAAGTTAACAAAAGTTATTTCTCTTACAAAATATTCTACTTCAGTCACCTCGAGACATACGAAAACAAAAAAAGAAGGCAAAACAATGAAGAAAAAGAAAGGAGATCCATCAGACCAACCTCAGATTTTGAATGTACTAAATCAGGGTGCAGTTTCTTTTGCCACTCTTTGTACTTGCCATCCAAATTTTTACCCTCTACATCATAATTCTTCTCCCTGTTGAAGATTGGAAGAAAGATAATTTAACTTTTGAATTTCTCAAGTAATCTATCAAATTTATCAGGCGTTAGTTTATTAGTTTCCCCTTTATTTATCATACAATCAACGACCAAACAATGCTTCTTCTTTTAAAAAAATCCATTAACCATTAATATGGTTGATTTGATGTAATGAAGTTATTAATTATCAACCATTTTGTAACAGGATTAAACACATTAGTGACTTATTAGTCATTGTAAAAATCAGTACAAGTTGGGATGAAAACAATTGCTTCACACTAGCAGTCACATGTTCGTAAAACAGTAATTCATGCTGGCATCCACTAATCACAGAACATAATATCATGCAATTTTCTCTTTGCTCGATGGGATGCAGCATGTTCGAGCATAAATTGTAACAGTTTTGGCGTGATCTTAGTTTCGAATCAGAAATGGCAATCTCTCCCCTTTTGGATTGGGTTCCTATCTCAACAGCTATTCTATGTGAAAGATCTATGATTCAACATTCCTATTTCTAAATCACAATTGATGTCAGCAAATTTAACAAAAAGAACAATGAAGACTCCGACTTACAATCTGAATATCTCAAAATAGTCCACAGACTTATCCACAGGTTGAATGCTCCGACAAGAGTCACACACCAAAAATGGTGATGTTTCAGGAATAGCATGACAATTCCAGCACCTCATATCGAATTTATTGGTAGAAATCGAGCATAAGTTTTTCACAGAAAATATGAGATTTGGAAGAAAATAGTATGTGGAGGAATGCGAAAGACGATTAAGTGGTGCAATGGGCGGTGGTGACAATGAGATATAAGTGGAATATTTGATTCGGAGAGAATAATTGAATGAAGAGTAAGCGGAAATCGAAGTCGTGTGTTTTCTCATGAAGAAAGAGAGAGGCGTGATGAGCTTCTTCTTCGACATCGTAGAAACGCAAGGAACCTTGTAGAAGCAGCAACTTAGCTTCCCTTTTGTGAGAGAAAGCAACTGCAAGATGATTAGATAAGTCAACTCAGTTTTTCTACTTAGCAATTGCAGAATTTATTCACCTAGCAACATTACCATTCAAAATACAAACTCCCAAGTGGTACCGGGATAAGAAAGCTACTCACTTCGATCCAGAGGATAGATATTACACCTTTTAGCTTTCTAACCAACGACCAGTGCAAGCGAATCTATAAACACATTTACAAACAAACATTCAATCACACAATTCAAGAATTGACTTTCAAATGACCGCGAATATCCAACTCTTCAAAAAAGCTAATAATAGAATCTCACAAGATGCCTACTTCTTAACACTCACCCTAACCCTTAGCCACACCCACCTAGAATTCTAAAACCTAACCAAGGGACCAACAAGAGACTTGGGTATCAATTTAGGAGCTTTTACAATATTTTGAAATCCATGAGATCAAGAATTGGTTCATAAACAAATTTTAAAATCAAGGCAATAAGTTAATCTCACAACTTGTTACTTTCTTTCTTTTCAATTTAAACTTGCATATATTAATTCCCACACTATAAATTCAAGACTATTGTTTCAGAACTCTCCATAACTTCAAAGGGTTCCATTTAGTTCATCAAAATCATCAATATCACCCATAGAGACCAATATGCAACTTTAAAGTTTCATACCCAATAATCAAATTTCAAAATACTCGCTCTAAATTCAAACCAGTACATTAAAACTCATTATAATCTTCCATTGAACTCATCTAAACCATTAATTTCAAGAAAACAAAAGAGATTTTATCAAAACCCCAATTAAAGTTTTGCCCTGACTTCATATCGGGTCCAAAATTCATGAATATGAAACCACACTTGTAGACAATTGTTTTGGAGTAATTAGAACACTAAGACTATCCAAAAGAGTAGCAGAAAACCAGCAAATAATGGCAGCAAGTCGAAAATTTTAGAGAATTTACAATAAGGGACGAAATGGGCTAAAATCAATACCTAGGAGAAGGGAGGAAGAGGGACGACGGAGGAGCAGCTCGCCGGCGGTCACAGGCGTCGTATGTCCGGCAGTAAGGTCCGTCTCCGATGGTGGTGGTGGCTAGAGGCGGCGGCGGCAGAGGGAGAAGAGTGAGTGACGAGAGAGAGTTTTTTTTGAAAGAAAGGAAGGAGTCGTGAGTTATCACGGGGGAGCAGTTGGGGCTATTTTAAAATTTGCTATTCAATTGAAGGGTCTCAAGACCTAAAATTTATGGAAATTTCCAAAATTATTAGAATGTTTTCAACAAAAGTGATCAAGTCCAGTTTGAGTCTTGAGACCAATTATTCATAATTTTTTTACTTTTTAATCCCATTAACTTTGACCTCACTCTCAGCCAAACTCTTTCATAGCTTGACTTTAAGGGCGACATTCTTCTAAATGACAATCATATCCTCATCCCTCGATGCCTACACCATAAAGTCCACTCATGTGCAATCTTGGGAGTCAAATGAGTTGGACGACTAAAGATGGGAGGAAATGAAAGTTTGCTCCCTCTTATGACAATTAAAAAACATAAGAATAGACAAATAGTACAGAGAACACCCTCTTTTCAACACATCACTATGAAACTTCTCAAAATACATCACTATGAGTACTCTCATCTCCACTTCAAGGAATGGAAACTTGAGGTCAATATCTTTAAACATATACTTTAACAAACAAAGCTCTGCCCATCAATAAATATTAGATTCATTCTCCACCAACCAAGCGTCCACAATGCAACCCTTATCATTTCAATATGAACTCCTCACAAATGGAATGAAGTTGTTCAAATCACAAAATTTGGGATCAAACAAGCTTGACTTACCAATGGGCTTCAAACATAAAGAGATGGAGAAGCCCAATTGTCCAAAATATTAAAAAAAAAATATAAAGGATTACCCACGAAAAATACAAACAATTGGTTTGAGACCAGTTGTTAATGTTTTTTTAAAGTACATATACACCTCTCTCTTTTTCTCACATATATATATATATATTATATTTTACATATATATAATTTATAGTAGTTTAATTAAAAAAAATTATTTTGGTCCTTGAAATTATACCAACATAACAAGTCAGCTCTTGAATCATAAAAAAATATGATTTATGATATATTGGTAATTTTACCTCTATTTTTTCGATTATATTGATAATATTTTTTGTAGTATCAAAATTAAAATAAATATTTTAAAAAGAATAATGATATAAAATATACAATTTAGTCAATATTAATTACATTTTAGTTTCTCTTCCAATATAATCATATAGCTACTCTAACTTTCAATACATTATTCTTTACTAACATAGATTTCAAACAATTTTAATACCATTTCCATATCTTTAAAACCACAACTAAAAACTAAAATTACATTTATCATTAATCTTTATCTCATTCCATTATCAATTACTATTTTTGTTCCTATACAACTTTAAAACATCTATACAATTATTTCAACATAATACAATCATTATATACCTTTTTAAATAATTTTATATTAATCTCATTATTTCTAAAATCTCTCAAATTATCAAACACTATTTTATCGTTTTATTTTACATTTAATATTTCTCTGATACCATACTTATTGTGGAATTGACTTATTGCCCTCCCAAATAGACCCTTAAGATATAACTTGAATATTAAAGGTTAAATTTTTATGAAAAAAAATATTAAAGGTTAATTTTTTTTTATTTTATTTAGTTTTTGTTGCTTGCTTCCTTCACTTTTTACTGCAAATTCAAATCCCAACGATACTGCTGTTTCATGCTGATGGATGGCACTGTAAATTACTTTAGCAAGCACAATCCTGATAAAAGGCCAAGGATAAAGGATTTGATGTCTTCGAGAGACAAGGGTCATTAATTCATAAAAAAATATATAATAATTTAGTTAATTATATTATATATATAATGTTTGACATATCATATATACTATTTATTTATGTATGAGGTAGTCAAATAATGAAGCAACCTAGTCAAACCACAATGATCACTACATGCCTGGACGATTCAATTCCACGTCTGTGTTACTGTGGGAAAAGTGATAAACATTCCAGAAATAGCAAGTCGTATTCTTCATTACTTTACTTAGAATGGATTAATTCCTAAATCCCAAAGCATCGAGTAGTTTCAATAACCCACATGGCCACCATCCCACCCACCTATTTTTCTTGGTGAAAGTGATTCTTTTAAGCACTTTTCATCACTTTGCATGCATCTCGAAGTTCCATTTTTTTTTGTCAAAATTAGTTTTGGTCCCTTATCTTTTAATCAAATTACAAATCAGTCCATTATCTTTTCCTTTACATTCTTAGTCTCACAACTTTTCGAAAAGTTCTACCGTTAGTCTCACTCTTGATTATTTTCGTCTCTCTTCCTCTGTTAACAATGATATGACATGTTGATGTAGCTTCCCGAAGGTTGAAGTGCAAATTTGATTTCTTGTCTTTGTGGTAAGTTGCAATTTAGCATTTTATTTTCTTTTCTTGGAAATTTTAGTCCTATATTTTTTCTTAAATTTTTCAATGGTTAATTGGTCCCAACGTGATGAGTTCGGAGACACAAGTTATTCTTTACGAGTCCTTTCTTTGTCAAATTGAGACCTCAAAAAATAAGGTCAAATTGGACTCTGAAAGGGGGTCGCTCGACTCATAGTCAAACGAGCAAATTGATCATATCTTTTTCATTTCAAGTCTCTGATTAAGTGATTTTCCATAATTTTTCACTTTTTGGTTCCAGAACCACTTTTGAGCCTTATTTGACTTCATTTGCTTATGGCTCTAACTGGACAAAAAAAAAAGACTCATCAAGAGTAACACATAGCTCCAACCTCATCACAGTCGGACTTCAAACGAGAGAGATACCATCAACTTCATTTTTTTACTATAAAACGAGTGACTCGTGTTTGGAGTCCAATTTGACCTTATTTATCGACGATCCCAAATAGACAAAGAAAGAACTCATCAAGAATAACTCATGACTCCCAAATCGTTGCAATCAAACTTAAAATGGGAGAGATATTGCCACATTCAGTCGTTGAGACCAATGAGTGAAACTTTTGGAAAAGATATAGGACCAAAATCGCAAAAAAAAAAAAAGATAAATGGCTAGATTGTAACTTATCCGAAAGATAAGGGACCAAAATTGTACTTAAGCCTTTAGCATTCCATGTTAGCGTTAATAGAGGAAGTGGGACAGAAATAGGGGTGGGACTAACGGTGAAACTTTTTGCAAAGATGTGGGACCAAAAATACAATAAAAAAAAAGATAATGAGCTTATTTGCAACCTAGCTAAAAGACAAGGGACCAACATTGTACTTTGACCTTTTTTTAAAATAAACTAAAAATTCATTTATTGAAATATTAAAATACACAGCTTAATCCTGAAATATTAAAACATTATGCTCTTTAGTCCCTGAAATTCGATATTAAAATGATATAGAACAAAGGCTTGTACGTATTAAAGACTTGTAACTATAGAATAAATTATTATACAGTCCAGATCATTCTATACATTGTTCGATTTTCTTTTTTTGGCCTGAAATGATAATTCAAACAAACAAAAGCCCTGCCCGCCTCCCAAAGCAAGACAGAACACAAACAAAGTCGCAGTTCTGAAGAGGCTATAAAAAAAACATGAAAGAAAAAAAAGGCAACAAGAAAACCAAAAACGAAAGCAAAAGCACAAATCTAAACTGAGAAAAAGTGAAGTCAGCAAATTCCACTCCTATTCGCAGCAATATCAACAGAGATGATAGCAAGGAAGGAGGATGGGGGCCCAAATGCCCACTCAAAATGACTCATCCCCTTTAAAGCATATTTTGCCAGCCAATCGGCGACCTTATTAGAAGACCTACTAGCTCACAACACCTTACTCAAAGGATTGCTATTCAACAAAAAATTGATGTCATTGATCACAAGAGTGCATCTCCAGTCCACAACTGAAGAGGGTAAGTTCACAGCATTAACCAGGCATTCACAATCCGTTTCAAAATGAGAAATCAAAAGAGTTTTACAAGTGTGACATGTTTGTCCTAAATTTTACATGTACTACTTAATTGTAGTTGAATTTTGAAAGTTATATAAGAAAAATCGCTTTAGTTATTCTATTGTCACGCATTTGTAATTTTCATAAAATAGCCTAACGTTTTATCTATAGGCGTATATATATACTAGGGAATAATTAGTTTTCGACAGTACTTAGTCGATTATATTTATTGTGTGAGCGATTAAAAAACTCACCTTCATCTCTATTTAGTGATTCATATATTTTCATAATTTAACTTATATATTTTTTGGTTTTTTAACAACCGGCCTATATTTGGATCTTTTGATTTTCTTGTTTCTTGTTTTTTCCTTTTCTTTTTTTAATATTCATAGGTGAAATGTTGGAGAATGTTGATTATGAATATAAATTCGATAGAGAAAGTGATCATTGATGCAGATTGTGCCCTAGGGCCAATCATTTTATATGTATGAATATATTGTTTGACTGATTTATGAATGATAAATTATGTCGTTATCATATTATTAGCATGTTTACTATAATAACAATCCTTGATTAATTATGTGATAATTATTCTAAACTGTCCCTGGTCGATTATTCATGTGGGAACGTGAATGAACTAAGACCAACATGACTTCGGTGTATAGAGATACACGCATGTGATGCTTCTCGAGAGTCATGGTGCAATTATGTAATGGGTTACAAGTTGTTGGACTGACCCGGAGAGTCCTGCATGAGTTTAGTCATGAGCTAGTCTCTCCTGTACACCTGTCACGATGCCTTTAGACCTGAGGTCTTCATTATTCTGGCGTTGTAGATGCTGAACTTTGGCCTAGTCCAATGTTGCCCGTAACATGGTAGCCATACAGGCTAGGTACGGGTTTAGTTGTTTGCTGTGCTGAGGAAAATGTGGTTGATGACCAATAAGGAATTTTGTCCCTCATTAAGTTGAGAGATATTTGACTGGGCCCCTCGATGAGTTTGTCCAAGGAATATGTGGCCACACAGCGTAATGGGACTAACTCAAGGAATCGAGAAAGTTATGGTTTGGATTACAAGGATGACTTTCCCATGCCTTATCCATGACCAAAATATCGTGTGACAATAGGGATTATGACCAGGTGGTACTAAGGTTAAGTCGTTGATGTTAAAACGATAACTCACGTGTTTTGGGTAGTCGTGATGGCTTGCTAGAGTCCGCTCTCGACTTGTGAGTCATAGAGATGGCTTGCTGCAAATTTCACATGAGGTCTGCTGGGTCACACATGAGCAGGATCAAGATACTGTAATGGGACACGAATTAGGGTTAATTCGTGAGTCACTTTAGTGACACAATTTAAGACATAGTTGAATGTCTTAGGACATGAAGTCTTGTCTTAAATAAAATCTACATTTGTAATATTTAAATTTGTTAGACAAGTTTAAATATATTAATTGTTAAATAGTTAATTTGATTAATCTATTTACAATTGAATTCTTATTTAAAATATTAGGGAATAATGAATTGACTAAGTCTCCTAAGAGTTAGGAGATTATTGATTTATTAAATTCTCTAATATTGAAGAATAAGATGAGGTGGCGCGCTCACTCTTGAATTTAATTAATGAAATATGATTTTGTTAATTTGAATTCAAGACTTAAATTTGAATTAAGATATTAGAGTAATATTTTAATTCAATTTGTTAAGGAAATTAACAAGTTGGTTATAACTTCCTAAGAGTTAGGATAGTTTTCTTATTTATTAAATTCCTATAAAACAAACAAGAAGGGGGCGAATTCTTGGAGATTCAAATGCAAGATTTGATCTTGCATTTTGAACTTCAAGAATGCATTTTGAATTTTAGGTTAAGATATTAATGTAATATTTTAATTAAGAATTCAAATCCTCTTGACTCATTCCAACCAATGGGAAGTGTGCATTCTAGATTTAGGTTTCAAGATATGATCTTGAAATTTAAATTGAGATTGCCTCTTAATCTTGAATTATAATATTAATGTAATTTCATAATCAAGATTTTGTGATTCCCTAATTTGAGGAATGTGGACTTTTTAAAACACAATAAAAGGTCGCATATCCTAAGAGGAAAAGAGAGAGTTTCGAACTAACCCTAAACTTAGGGCTTAAAGGGCGAGTTGGGTGTGAGAGTAAAGAGAGGCTAAAAAAACCTAGAGTAAGTGTGGCCAAGAAATTCGTTCTTGGTAGTGTGCTCATCTCTTGAGTATTGGTGAGGAATTTTTGAGGAAAAATTCCATACTAGTGCGCCACTTTGATTCTTGGATATTTCAAGAAGTTTTCTAGAAATTTCAAGGTTTGTAGATTGGTTCCCATAATCTCTTGAAGAAGAGATTGGAGGCTAGCACTTGAGTATCTGCCAAACTGTTCGTGTGGATCACCAGCAGAGGAAAGACACGAGTCTGTGGACTTCTTGGAATTGCAATCATTCAAGCATCCGTTTGATTTAGGTAAACATCTTATCTCACTGGTATAAATACAATTAGTGGATCCTATGGAGGAGATTATAAAATTTTATTTTTATCTTTTCCGCTGCGTTTGCTCCATTATCTCCAACATAACATATCATTTGTTAACATTAATATAATATTGATGAATATTATGAAAATTGACTATATTTATATTAATTAATGTTAATTTATGAAACTTATATTTATATATTAATGTTATAATTATATTTTTAATTTAATTATGATTATTTAAATTAGAATTTAATCATATTTAAATATTTTATTTATTTGGCACTTATTCGACCTGAACTATTGACCAACCATGAATGGCTACCTCAAATGATTCACGGTCCAATTTTTAAAACATTAATGACATATGAGATGATATTGTTCCAAATAAATCTTAAAGAATTCTTACTTTACAGAAATTATAATAAATTTTGGATTTAAATATGTAAAATGTTTCACCTTTCACGATCACAATATAATCTCTTTATTAGGAAGTTAAAATGAATAAATAAATTCATTTTAAAACCAAGTATAGATCTAATTTCAGCGGACCACAGTAATTGTTGGGATTAGGGAAGATTTAATGAGAAAGTAAAAGTCAACGACATTCTTTCGCTACACGTGTTGGTCGGTCAAGCGATGAGATACTGTAGTTTCCCTCTCTTGTCGTGACACGTAACTAATTACTAATTACTAATACATATATAACTTCCTATCTATGAGTAAACTATCAAATTAGTCCCCCAGATTTTTGCTCGGTTACAGATAAACCCCTGGATTTAGATAATAGACGAATAAGTTCCTGAATTTATCGACCATTACACAAATTGGTCCCTCGGTTAACTTGACGTTACAAAAAACGTAACTGCCACGTCAGCACTGGTTAAACTAAAAAAAAAAAATGCAAATTGGGTAAATGTCGCCACATCAACATTATTACTAAAAAAAAAAAAAAGAAAATTCGTGTTTGGACAAATTGATCCCAGACTTCAATTTTTATCCCATTATTTTCAATTCCTCCTATTTTTCATCATCTTCATTCATTTTAGTCCCAAATTCTCAAAATAAAATTGTTAAGTGTCCCAAAAGTCTTCCAAACATTTCAATTTAGTCCTCAAAAGTATTAAAAACCCTAAAACCTAAACCCCAAACCCCAAACTCTAAACCCCTTTAATTTCAATTCCCCTTCTTTTTCATCATCTTCATTCATTTTAGTCCCAAATCCTCAAAATAAAATTTTAAAGTGTCCCAAAACTCTTCCAAACATTTCAATTTAGTCCATAAACTCTAAAACCCCAAACCCCAAACCCTAAAATCCCATACCCCAAACTCTAAACTCTAAAACCCCAAACCCTAAAACCCCAAACCCCAAAATCCCAAACCCAAACCCTAAAACCTAAAACCCCAAACCATAAACTCTAAAACCCCAAACCCCAAACCCTAAAATCCCATACCCCAAATTCTAAAACCTCAAACCCCAAACTCTAAAACCCTAAACCCTAAACCCTAAAATCCCAAACCCCAAACCCCAAATCCTAAAACCTTAAACCCTAAACTCTAAAACCCCAAACCCTAAAATCCCAAACCCCGAACCCTGAACCTCGAACCCTAAAACCTAAAACCCCAAACCCTAAACTCTAAAACCACAAACCCCAAACCCTAAAATCCCACACCCTAAACTCTTTGATTTATTATCTATTCATTTAATTAGAGGACCAATTTGTCTAACATATTGAACTATTTTGATAAATTCGGGGACTGATTTGTATAATACTATTGCACATCACAATTGTTGAACTTTAATATACAGTCACAATTCTGATTATGGTTTGGGGTTTTAGAGTTTAGGGTTTGGGTTTGGGGTCTGAGGTTTTAGGGTTTAGGGTGTATGGGATTTTAGGATTTGGGGTTTGCGGTTTTAGAGTTTATGGTTTGGGGTTTTAGGTTTTAGGGTTTGGGATTTTGGGGTTTGTGGTTTTAGAGTTTAGGGTTTGAGGTTTTAGAGTTTAGGGTTTAAGGTTTTAGGATTTGGGGATTGGGATTTTAGGGTTTGGGGTTTAGGGTTTTAGAGTTTGGGGTTTGGGATTTTAGAGTTTGGGGTATGGGATTTTAGGGTTTGGGGTTTGGGGTTTGAGTTTGGGGTTTTTGGGTTTTAGAGTTTAGGGTTTAAGGTTTTAAGATTTGGGTTTGGGATTTTAGGGTTTGGGGTTTAGGATTTTAGAGTTTGGGGTTTGGGGTTTTAGAGTTTGGGGTGTGGGATTTTAGGGTTTGGGGTTTGGGGTTTTAGAGTTTATGGTTTGGGGTTTTAGGTTTTAGGGTTTGTGGTTTTAGAGTTTAGGGTTTGGGGTTTTAGAGTTTAAGGACTAAATAAAAATGTTTGGAAGAATTTTGGGACACTTTACAATTTTAGGGTTTTAGGGTTTATGATTTTAGGGTTTAGGATGTAGCTTTTAGGGTTTTGGATTTTAGGATTTAGGGTTTAGGGATTTAGAGTTTGTGGTTTGGGGTTTAGGTTTTAGGGTTTTAATATTTTTAAGGACTAAATTGGAATGTTTGGAAGAGTTTTGGGACACTTTACAATTTTATTTTGAGGATTTGGAACTAAAATGAATGAAGATGATGAAAAAGAGGGGGAATTGAAAATAAAGGGGTTTAGAGTTTGGGGTTTAGGGTTTAGGTTTTAGGGTTTTTAATACTTTTGAGGACTAAATTGAAATGTTTGAAAGAGTTTTGGGACACTTAACAATTTTATTTTGAGGATTTGGGACTAAAATGAATGAAGATGATGAAAAATAGGGGGAATTGAAAATAATGGGATAAAAATTGAAGCCACGGACCAATTTGTCCAGACACGAATTTTTTTTTTTTTTTAGTAATAATGCTGATGTGGCGACATTTACCCAGTTGGCATTTCTTTTTTTTTTTTAGTTATACCCGTGCTGACGTGGCAGTTAACGTTCCACGTCACGTTTTTTGTAACGTCAGGTTAACCGAGGGACCGATTTGTGTAACAGTCGATAAATTCGGGGACTTATTCGTCTATTATCTAAATCTTGGGACTTATCTGTAACCGAGCAAAAATCTGGGGACTAATTTAATAGTTTACTCCTTTAACTATCTAGAATCTAGATTCACGAAAACAGTAAATTTAGAAGAGATAATCTATAATTTGTCCAATCCGATTTTCATATGCACTTATTAATTTTTTCCACGTGTATTATTTTAATTTTTAAGAACTAAATAATTTTTTTTTATCTTGATTAAATTGTGTATTTGAGTATTTTAATCTTTTTCAATCCAAATTATCAACTCAATAATTTTTTAAAAACTGTAATTTTAGTTATTGAGGTTTTGCTTACTTAGCTTTAGTCACTTTCCGCCCATGATCAATTGCACGACTTGAGTTTAATTCTCGGTGCTACCTCATTTGGTGGGTTATCTGTAAGGTACCTCTGTATGTTAAAACGAGTCAGTTCGACTCACTCAAGCTTCTCGCCACGAGTTACAGCTCACACAAGCCAAAAATCTCAGGTGAGTTAGGTTTGACCAATCAAGTTCACCAGCTTAGTGAGCGAGATTAACCCACACTTAACCCACCAATCATTAGATTTTTCTTTTCATTTCTTTCTTTGATTTTTTTAAATTAAAAATATTTTTTATTAACTTTCTTAATAAAATTCATGAAAACTAAGGTAAACTATATCAATACCATAACCATTTAATACTAATCACTAGTCACTACATCTAAAATTCTGTATATATTTTTTTAAAATAAGGTGAGTTGGCTCAGCAACTCATCAACTCACTTGAGTTAGTTCACCACGAGTTGCAAGTTAAGTGAGCCAACCCACGCGAGCTATAATTTTTAGTGAGCCGGATTTTATCAACATGTTGGCTCGTTAATTTAACGAATTAAACGAGCTAACCCATTAAGTTGGACTCGTTTTGATAGCTATAACCCTGACTCTGTATTAGGGCATTATCTCTTCATCTAAATTTTTGCCTACAAAAAAATCGTTTTATTTATTTACTTTTTATTTTTAGGTTTATCTAATTAATACTTGGAACAATAAATGCTATTAAAAATATAGAAGGTGAAGAATAATAATTAGAATTATTAGTGGGTTTTAGTTCTCTTTTTTATTTTTCTGCCGTGGTTTTAGTTTTCTTTTGAATTTATTTCTATTGACAAAAGTACTTGCATTTCTATATTACTTTCTTTATTTTATGTATATATATAATTTTTTAATAACTTTTTTTTAAATTAATAATTAAAGAATTAGAAAATGTTTTGATTAATCTATTTCAAACATGCAAAAAGCCAAGAAACATAATATTTTTGTAAATAGAATGCATGGATGTCTTTATATAACTTCCAAACCCTCCAAATCAATGACAATTCCATAATACGGTTGACTAAAAATAATGTTTATCAATTTATACCATGGTAAAAAGTTTTCCTATATGAATGAATAATCCTTCCCTTAGAAAATTTTTCTTTTATTCTATAACTAGCTAGTAATATATATATATATATATATATATATATATATATATAAATATAAAGATGAGTCCATTAATTATTACTAAATTTGTCCGGTCTAGGAAACATTTCCCCGCCCACACAGCCCCTCCTAAAAATGTAATGTTATTTGGGAAAATTTTGTGAAGCCAAATGAATATGCATGCAAAGGAGACTTTGTTTTAAGACAAAAATTACTTAAACAACATAATTGATGATCGTAATGCTAGCTATGGTAGAATGATGATTGTGGTGGTAACGGCAATAAGAAAGGTAAATATATATAGTAGTGACAAAAATATACTAAAATGGGAACTTTCAAAATTATATATATATATATATATATATGAAGGATAAGTAATATAATTTAGTTTCCCCAATTAGAGATGTTGGGAAATCAAGGAACTCTTATGTGTGTCGTTTCCTTAAGGATCCGCGTAAACTGACTGCATATTCTTTATCGCTGATTTTATTTTGATAATTCACAAAAAATTTGTAATAAATTTTTTTGATGTTCTGGAATTTTGTATGATCGAATTAATTATTAATAACATGATTTATGATTGATGTTAATTGATTTAATACGATTTGATCATTATTGAAGCGAGATCATAATCATATCTTGATGAAAAAGGAAACAAATCTGGAAATATTGCGCAAGCTCTTAAATGAAGATCTTTGTGATTAATCCATGCGCTCTTGATTAGGAAACACGTAATATGACTTGATTAAGTGCTGATTACATAATATCTTTGATTATAATTAATTTTCTAACTTATACTTTGTGTTTATTGCGAGGATCTTTATATGGAAATATTTCAAATCCTGATTGACAGATCCTGACCAGTTTAATGTTGAATCCTGATGGAGCCAAAATTCAAATTCGAATAGAGTGGACATCAAGAATGATATTTATGAATTCTAAACGTTGGAGCTGTATGAGCATTGATGAAATTTGAAGATTCTTGATGACCTAGCCGTTGGAGCATTTGGAAATCAGAGAATTCAAATTACTTCCTTATGGAGCTCAACCTCAACGATGACAATAAAAAGGAGAAGCCTTCATACGTTGAAGACTACTGATTCTGAGATATTCAAGCTGCTATTACAAGAATTCAGAGAGCTTAGTGCTATTACATGTGTTGTAACCCTTAGTGGGAAAATCCTTTGTGGAATCTTTTGTGGAGAGAATCACTTAGTGTGAACCTACTCTTTGTAAGAAAACCTATCTCTTTGTGAGAGACACCATCTACTTCATCTATTGTCTTATTCGTTCGAAACCTTAGTGGTAGTAGGTTGCCTTCCTCGTTTGTTGTGAAACCCTAGTGGTGAGCCGTGTGTGGTTGCAAGATACGAAGAGTGTATAGGAACCTTGGAGACTACCCGTGAGATTTGTGGGGATTGTAAAAGGGAGATTGTAAAACCTTAGGGGTGATCATAATCTTAGGTTGATTCCATTGTATTGGTCTGTTGCCTACAAAGTATTAATATACGAATTCCCTTGCCCTTTCGCTTGGGGAGTGGATGTAGCATAGAGAGACTTCCATATCAAGGCTTATACTCTATGTGAATCACTATAAATAGTGGTGTCAATCTCTCTATCCCTTAACTCTTTATTATTCCGCATTTTATATCTTTGAGTTAAACGTTGAAAAGGTTTTGATACAAAGTGTTTTGATAAAAGTGTTGTTAAGGAGACAAAACTGTTTTCAAGGAAACGAATTGTTTTTAGAGGAAGTGATCTGTTTCTAAGGAAGTGATATGTTCACTGAAGGAACTGAACACCTGGTTAAGGAATTGAGCTATTTCATAAAGGAACTAAGGTTTTTATATAAAGGAACTGTTTTTTTAGTAAACCTTCTGGTTAAAGAAGTGATTTTCAGTAACGAACTGATTTTATATATCCAACTCCTTAACAGTTTGCGAAAAAGTTTTCAAATCCTATTCACCCCCCTCTAGGATCTCCTTGGTGCATTTTGCACAACAAGAGAATATTTTTAGACAAATAATGAAAATTCAAAAATTTTCTATAAAAGCGTGATAAACATGAGGAAATATAGTTTCTATGAAATATGGACACTGAGGTTGACACGAGATACGACACGGATACAGACACACTGACACGCCAAACTCTTAAAATTACTTGACACGACACGATATATATTTATATATTAAAATAATTAAAAATTTATAAATTTTGATAAAAACTTTTTTTTGCCAGAAACAGGAATGGACAAAACAATTTTGATAAAAACTTTAATAATTACAATATCTATTCATTATGCATATCATAAGTGTCATTAGTTTTTATTGTTTATTATGGAGTAAACTACCAAATTGGTCCCTGGATTATTGGCTTGCTGACAGATTGGTCCCCGAATTTAGAAAATTGACAAATAGGTCCCCAAATTTTTCTAACGAGTCAAATAGGTCCCCGAATTTTTCTAACGTTAGTCAAAAAGGTCCCCGAATAACATGCACAAAAGGACCTATTTGACAAATGTTAGAAAAATTCGGGGACCTATTTGACTCGTTAGAAAAATTCGAGGACCTATTTGTCAATTTNTTCTAAATCTCCTAAAAAAAGTTATCAATTATATTATATATGACCGTTCTCACAATATTTTAATATTGTATATTTAGTTCTTACAAGGCTACTTCAATTTATATATAGTTGGTTTAATTAGCCTTGCTATTCAATCAAAAAATTACTTATTTGTATTTAACATATTTTCGCTACTATATATCTATGTAGTCTCAAGTGAGGTGGAGTTTATGCTCGAGATTAAAATGACATACACCTTTTAAAAAGATTAACTAACCCTAACTTACCAACAAAAATATCTTTAAAATATCATTATGATAATCAGGGCGGAGGCAGGATTTTTGGTTGGGGGGAGCCATTATAAATTTTTTATAAAAATGTCGGGGGGAAGGGGGGCACTCATATAGCTTTTATAAATTTTTTTAACAATTACAAGGACTTAAATGAAGTTATTGCTAATTCGGGGGGTCGTGGAAAAAGTTGTGATTATTTTTTAAATTATCAATATGAAAATCAATATATTTATATATATCACCACTTTAGAGCAACCGTATCTACTTTTTGATTAACGCTAGAAAATTGGTCTTGTATGGAGTGCATACATGTTGAGCACTATTTTCTACATAATTAGGGTTTCTATATATCAAGCTAGCTAGCATGGCAAGATGGAGTTGGTGAAATATCCATGAATTTGATCTTTAAAAAATCATTGGACTAACACTCATCAATCCTTAAAAGTACACTATTTTGATTTTTTATGGACCAAATTATTATTTTATCATATAAATATATATATATATATATGCTTCTTCTCATCACATATATCTTTACGTACCCACTTTCCGTAACACATTTTAATTTCACACTCATTTTCCAATTCCTATATGTATAAATATTACTTTGAACATATAGAATTAATATTCTTGTTCAACAAATGTAGATTTAGACCTCCAAGTTCCAAGACACATGCCCACGTTATGATCATATAAAATTAGCAAACAGATATATTGGGAGGAAACAACACTATAATGGATATATATTTTGTTGCAATATATGTTTGAACCATGCTGAGAGTTGCATGCAAATTAAAATGAACAAATCTAAGCCTATATATTAGTGTGCATGTGTGCACTAGTACATTTTGTCATCTGTAAACTATACACTGTGTGCGCATTTTTTGCTTCGTGGTACGAAATTTGAGTAATATTATTTCTAAATAAATATATGTTCGGTCTAAAGAACTTCATTATATGTATATATATACGGTACACTAGAAGAACCATTGGTGAAATGAGTTAGAATAGGGTTGGATCTTGCATGGACAAATTCTTAGATATATATAAAATGCATGCAAAAATATTCACAAACGTATAATTTTTGTTAAATATCATATTTTTATTCTTAAATTAGTAAGAAAGACAACATAAATATTTTTAAGGTTAAAGGGTCATTTTGGTCCTAAATGTAAGCCCTAATGTTCATTTTGGTCCTTTATGTTTCAAAATGTTCAAATTGGTCCTAAATATTGATAAAATATTTTATTTTGGTCCCAAATTATTGAATATGATCATATTTCACTCATTTCACGTTCAAATGTAACGAATTCTTGTTCTCAAAGAGTAATTACTCAATTGGAGTCATCAACAAACGATGTCAAATCGGTCCTGAAAAGTAGATCATTTGTTTCACGATCAAACAAGTAAAATTGATCATATCTATCTTGTTTTAAGTTCAAATATGATGAGTTCAGAGTTACAAGTTACTCTTAACATATTCTTTGAACTTGAAATGAGAGATGAGACAAATATGACCAAATACAATCGTTTAGGACCAAAATGAAATATTTTTGCCAATATTTAGGACTAATTTGAACATTTTGAATCATAAAGGATCAAAATGAACATTAGGGCATACATTTAGGACCAAAAAGACCCTTTGACCTATTTTAATATAAACAAAATAATGTTTTTTGATTGAATATATATACATGGAGTGAATACTAAATGGTAATTAACCACCTAGCTAATATATATATATATATATATATTATATCCCTAATCTTTATTCACTATTCATATCAGGACATCAACCTCTGAATCCCAAAAGAAAAAAAATTCAAGATAGCTAGCATAATGATCGAAGGGTTGGGAAAGTGACACAATATGCAGAAAGTACAGAATGAAAAAGAGAATGTCTTTTTGCTAAATCTATATGTGGGGATATGAGAAATATAGAATATAAAATAGAGATTAGAGAGTAATTAAATAGAGAACCATTAATTGAACAGTAATAATAGAAAAAATATTTAATAAACAGATATATGATGAATAAATATAAAGAGAGGGATATGGTCAGATACATAGACACACTTATAGAGGAAGGCAAGATGTGAAAAATTAAATTAAAGGCCGTCATTATTGGGGACTTGAACCCAAAGAATTGCGAACCCTAGCTAGCTCAATTTGGCCATGAAATTCATCAAATTAGTTAAAGTATATATATAATTACATACATATCCCCATTCTAATTAATTACTTTTTTTTACTATCCCAAAGCTGATCTCACCATTCCTCACATTGCCTTTTTAAGATCTCTCAAACAACAATTCATTTCAATTCAATTTCATTCAATCACTTTCTTTCTTTCTCTCTTCTCTGTCACCTTCTATTGCTATTATATTGTACTATTACTTCTATATATTCCTTAATTCAATTCAATTCACAATGAAGGTGAGCCCTTATTTGAGTGTGTTTGTGTATCAATATGACAGATATACTAAATTTGCATGAGCGTTGTATATTCCTTTCATTTTAATTTATAGTACTAATTAATCTGTCTCTTTACATGACAATAATATATATATATATATATATATATTGATCCTTATAATTCTCATTAATTGCAGTTTTTCGGCTGGATGCAAAATAGATTTGGTGGGAAACAAGAGAACAGAAAACCCAATTCTTATACACCTTCTTGTAAGTCATCTCGATCTGCATCCACCATTCACGTATTCATTATTTTAATTTTCTGGTTTTTATTTATGATCATGAGTATTAATTCTTGTATATATCATTAATTAGTCCTTTTTTTACATGAGAGTTAAAAAAAGGACAAGTTACAAATACTTTACTTTATAGGATATATTTTCAGATTGATTCATCATGATAATTGCATCTCTACATATATATATATATAGAGAGAGAGAGAGAGAGAGAGATTTTTTTTCCCTAATTAACTAGCTAGCATGGATAATGAAACCTATTATTTAAGGATCTAATAATTAATGATTCACATTTCGTCTCTATTACATGAGACAATCATCCCTCAGTTCAAAGAAACTAATATATATAATATATTAATATATATTATAGATGTAGCAATTGTGAACTAGATCCAATGAAATTGTTTGTATTTGGCATCCTTGGAATTTGAGATCTCAAATGAATTGAACTTGTGAAATACTTTTTTTTATACTGTTTTTGGATATTTGAACCTTTTAACTAATTTCTTATCCTTAAACACTCCAAAGTAGAAATCTAATGAGAAAGTTTTGTTTGATCGAGGGCACGAGCGAGGATATATATATATATATATATATATATATATATTAATTATTATAATACATGATGTTTTATGATATGTACGTGGTTAATTTGTAGCTGTCAATCTGATAAGCTATATATAGTTATGTTTTCACATCCCAAGAGTTTTCTTTTAATAGATTAGTGTAGAAACTTTCTCATAATATCGGACCTAAATAGAATATTCATTTAGTGCATTATTATATATATACAAGAGGACTGAAATTGGATCTCTGAACAAAAGGAACACTACTGTCTACTGCCTAGAAGACACATATTGTGTTTCCTATGTACACAGTTGCCAAAAGAATTGTTTTCTTTTTCCTTTCCTGAATTTGATTATTTGCTATTATAAGGGCTAACTTGCAACAAATTTCTTTAAACTTGAGATTATGTGTTAAAAACTTAAAATTAAACAAGCCCCCGTTTTGATCTTTTAGGGACTAAATTATATATTTAAATTTTTTAGGAACCGTGTTATCAGCTTAGTGATTTTTCAGGGCCAAATTATTAGTTTACTTATATATATTTATATTAACTTTCATTGAAAGCCATTGAAAGAAATATTTCTAAGTAATTAAAAAAATTAAACTCTCAAGAAATTAAGCAATATTTTTAATGAAATCGTTTCATTTTATTTCCTCTAAACATAATTTAGTCCATAAAATATCAATTATCAACTATTTGGTCCTTAATGACCATTTGATCCCTGAACTTGTACTAATTTTATACATTTTGGTCCGTAAATTTATACTGAACTTTTATCTTTTAATTGGTCCATACTTTGACCCAACGATCAAATTGTTGATAATTGCAATAATTAGTAATATATTTTAATTATTCAACAACTAAATAGTGGACTTGCCATCAATTTATGGACCAAATAAGTAGGTTTTCTCTTTGAATTTCTTTTCTCCCCAATTTTCCATCATATCTGTTTCTACTGCACTCACATACAGATCCTGCAAAACAAGAGAGTCGAGAAGAATTCAGCGATTGGCCTCATGGATTGCTTGCAATCGGAACATTCGGAAACAACAACAACAACCAAATCAAAGAAACCCCACAACATCATCATCATCAAGAGGACGACGACGACGAGGATCATCCTTCATCGTCCGATGAAGAAATCACGGATTTCACTCCCGAAGAAATCGGGAAACTCCAAAAGGAGCTAACGAAGCTGTTGCGACGAAAATCCAACAACAACAACAACAACAATAATAAGGAAATGGCCGATCTTCCTTTGGACAGATTCCTCAATTGCCCTTCGAGTTTGGAGGTGGATCGCAGAATCAGCAACGACAATAATTCTGATGATCGAAATAGTAATAATACTAATAATAAAGAAGAAGAAGAAGATATTGATGAGAAGACACTTAGTGTGATACTTGGAAAATGCAAGAAGATTTGTGCTGCTGATAATAATAAGAAGAATAAATCAATAGGGAAGAAGTCGATTTCTTTTCTGATAAAGAAGATGTTTGTTTGTGGAAGTGGGTTTTCTACGCCACCACCACAACCCAGTCTTAGAGATACCCTTCAAGAGTCTAGAATGGAGAAGGTACATACAATACCACAACTCTTTGCATAATAAACGTCTCTTTTTTAAGGTCAAATTGTAAATTTGGTACTATATATTTTACTGAGTTCTCCATTCGATATTTTGAATCAAATACAAAATTGGTCTCATATCTTATAAAATTAATTTTTTAAAAAATGTAATCATTATTAATTTTCTATTTTTGTTAAGGTATTATTCAAATTTAATAGTTAGCGTAAGTTTTAAACATCAATTGCTAATAAAATTGAGAAACCAAACCCATCAGATTTGTCATTAGGTTTTGGTTAGTATATTTCACGGAAGGGCTAAATTGATTGTCATTCTATTTTTGAGGAACCTTATAATTATCTTAGAGAAACTAAATTAAAAATTTTACCATATTTTAGAGACCAAAATCATTATTTTACTCACAATATTTCAAAAAAAAATTGATCTTTTAAATAAATATCTTAACAAAATAGATGTTTTTGTACAGATCCAAAGGTTCATAATCTTCTGTTTTAAAAGATCAATTAATTTTTTTTACAAAGAGACTAAAGTTCTAAGAGATTTTTGTTTCATTACTTCATTGATTAATCTTTCCTAATTGTGATTGAAAATACAGCTTCTGAGGACTATTATTAACAAGAAAATATACTCTCAAAGCTCGTCTTCTGGGCCGAATTCAACAAAGAAGTGCCTAGAGGACAGAAAGATGCTAAGGAAGAGGAATGAGGATGAAGTTACAGAAGAGAAAGCGAATGATGGCTCTAAATGGGTCAAGACTGATTCTGAATGTATGTTCATCCATATATATATATATATATATATATATATATAAAGGTTAATGTGCACTTTTGGTCCCGTAACTTTTTTCATGTTTTAATTTAGTCTCATAACTTTTTTGTTGTATTTTTGGTCTCATATCTTTTGGGCAAGTTGCAAAATTGGTTTTATATATATCTTTGCAAAAAATTTTAGCATCAGTCCCACCTGACTCTATCAAAGATATGATATTAATTCTGCACCTAACCCAAATATATGAGACCAATTGTGAAACCTGACCAAAAGATATGGAGTAATTATGTAACCTGAACCAAAGATATGAGACCAAAAGTGCAATAAAAAAAATTATGAAACCAAAAGTGCACTTTGTCCTATATATATAATTATGCTCTATAAATCCAAAAATGATATACATGATAAAACGCAAAGTGTGATTAATGAGACCCTTTTTTCTTATTGCAGATATTGTTCTTGAGATATGAAATCTGCTTCCATTTATACTTAGCTCTTTTATTACATGCTCAGGTAAGCTCTTAGATTATTACTAACTCTTTTATTTCCCTAATTGGCTGTTATCAGTAATCTTGAGGAAAAAAATGACTACCTTCAATGATGCTTCAATTCATACACATTGTACTAGAATTGTAATTTGTGGTTATCTGAGATAAATCATTGACACTTTCCTTAGTGTCTTTTATCTAAGAATTCATATATGTACCGTAACTAGAATATGTCCCTATTTTTTGATATATCTAGTTTCACTTCCAAAAATTCATGTCTCGTTACAAGTTAGTCCCTCTATGAACATTTTAATAATAGATTACTCGAGAGAAAACTTACTATTTGGTCCCTGGATTTACACCGAATTAACTATTGAAATACACGATTTGGACCATAAAACATTTCAATTATTAACTATTGGGTCCCTAGTGACGATTTGATCCCTGAATTTGAACTAATTTTATACTTTTTGGTCCTTGAATTTGTACTTTTGGTTCCTGAATTTGACCCACGGGCCAAATCGTTGACAATTACAATAATTCAGGAACTAAGTAGTATATTTTAATTATTCAAGGACTGATTAGCTGACTCAAAGGAAATTCAAGGATCAAATAGTAGGTCTTCTCATTACTCAATCCTGATAGGGACTAAAATTGCAAAGAGTCATGAATTTTTAGATATTAGATTAAATATTTAAAAAATTCAAAGACTAAAATAACAATACTTCCATAATCCAAGGACTAAATTGATAGTTTACTTGTACATAAATTTGTGACATCTTATGTGCATTTCTTATTTCTTACATTGAGTTTGTGACTCCCTAACATTCTCAACAATTCTAGTGTCTTTTTATCCAAGAATTTATGTATGTTCAACACAAGTTTCTGATTGAATATCACAATGATAACTATTTATATATGCAGATGTACAAAGACTGGAGCAAGAAATTAAAGATATAATTAAATATGGCAATTGGGTTATAAAGTGGAGCTCATATTTTTAAAAACAGAGTTTATCTTTCTCTGTTTCGTCCCTTTTGGTTTGTGTTCTTTTTTTTTCATGGTTGTATCTGCTGATGATGATGCAGAACAAGTCATGTTTCCGGAAATTGTAGAAAGGATTGGATTGGATTGGATTGGATTGTATGTAGTGATCTGTTGTGTAATTGTCACGCTATTATACTATGACTCCACTTTTTTTCTCCGGTACCTATAATAAGATGCTTCCTTCATATGATATTTGAAGATGAATAGATAATTATACTATAATTGTCAATATTAACGATTGACATGCATGATGTTCTTCTAGTGTTATCTCACATAATGATTTAATCTCTGCAAAAAGATTAAGCAAAGGCCAAACCCCATTCATGAGAATTATTATGAGCATAATGAAGGAGAAAGCTTAAAATCTAGGGGAAAATACAATTTACCCCACTAAAGTATAGTAGCTCTATCACACTTTACATCCTAAAGTTTCGTTTGTACCGGTTTTCTTTTTTTGGGATTTTGTCCCGACTAATTCAGATTCGACTTATGTCGCGCACCTAGTTATGATGAGAGATTCTCCAAACAAGAATAACTGCATTCATATAATCTCAAACTCAAGACTTTGTTTAAACGATATCAAATTGCTTACTACTTGAACCAATCCTTTATTGGTTCTTTTGTAACAGTTTACCCCTAAAGTTTGTGAAATAAAAATGAAAACTTTTTTAAAAGATTGAAACATAATAATTCACAAACAAGGCTAAACTAAATTTATATGCAGCAGCAACACTACGATTCATTGACTAACAGTCCACAGAAAATCCACAACTTTAGCCTTGAACCATCTATGGATTTCATCCTCTCTTGACATCAGCTGAGCATGTTTCTAGCAAAAGAAACAAGAAATCTTGTTAATTACTTGAGTACATTATACAAATTAGCTTAGGCTTTGGCATTAATTATTATGTATTGCTCTGAATTTCCAAACTCTATAGTTTGAGTATACTGCTTAATTAGTGCTTACAATTTGAATACTTGTATATGATTCTGAATTTTTGTACACCTTGATAACCATATTGGGAGTAAGATAAAGAATAATAACATATATGCTGAACAAAAGGTTTTTTTAGGCACTTGGGAAATTAAAACTTAAGCTCATTTGAGCAATTGAGAAGGATCCAGTATTAAAACAAGTGAATCCCCGGTAACTAGCTCTGTTTCCAAACAAAAACATTGAGAAAAACATCTACTTTGGGAGTTAGAACAATTAAGGTGTAATAAACTAAAGGCAAAACCGCCCTTTTCGTCTCTAAATTTCATATCAAATTTTAATTTCGTTCTCAATATTTGTTTACTGTTAGTTTTACATCATGTTTTGATCGATTTTATCATTTGTATTTACTTTAATCAAATATTAACGACAGATTCTACGTGCCTAGTGTCATGAAATGTAAAATTGATACAAAAAGAAACTCACATATTAACTTAGATTGAAAAACACGATGAAGTCTATCGTCAATTTATTGAAAGAAATTAGTTAAAAGATAATATCGGCTAAAATGTGAAACTTTGAGAATAAAATCGATAGTAAACAAACATTAGAGACGAAATTAAAAATTGATATAAAATTTGAGGACGAAAAAGATATTTTTGTCTAAATTAAATGAAACTTTTCTGCATAATTATAGCTGTAGCGTCAAAATTGTTTCTCTTGTGCTTTCCTAGGTCCTAAGGAATGTAGCCACTGAGACAGTTCTTGAGGATTTGATAATCAAATTTGGAAAATTTCCTTGTGTTTTCAAACCATGAGTAAATATATTATTTAAACTTGATTTGAGTAAATATATTATTTAGAAGTTTTAAAATGAATGGATTGACTTGTTAGTTTTTCTGCAACAAAAGATTGAAAAATACTTGGAATCTATAATCTATCTATAAATCTATAAAATCTAATAAAACAATGTTTTGTTTTGCATAAGTGTCACTTTCAGTCTGAATGCGACACGTGGCAGTCAATATAATTTTCTGATTTTTTAAATCCATCTTCCATCCTATGCTGATTCACAGGCGCCAAATCCATCTGTTTTTCCAAAAAATTTTCTGTTCAAATTTCAAATCCATCTTCCATCCTACGCTGATTCACCAACACAACATCCTCTTTTCCTCATCTCTCTCATTTATTTTCTCTGATTTTCTCTCTCTCTCAAATTTTTCATTTTCTCTCTCATTTCTTCCTTTCTCTCATAAAAACAAAGATCCATAACCCAAATCTTAGCACCATCTTCAACTCCATCTTCCTCGCCGTCGTCGGACACAGCTACAGTCGTCGTCGTTTTTCACCTCCTCCGAAGATCTACAATCGAGGTATTATCTTATGTGTTTCTCAACCCTAGGTCGTTCAATTTTTTTGCAAAAAAGAGGGCTTTTTCGTTTCAATTTCATCTGTGAGGAAGAGAGACGGTAGAGTGTGGTTGTTTCGGCCAAATACTAGGCGGAGAGAGGCGAAACTGACAGTGAAAACTGTGAGAAATCGCCGGCGAAATAGAAGGGTGAGGGTCTGATTTTTGTGCGCGATTTTGATGTTTTTATGTCGATTTCTTGCTTTTTTTACTACTTTCATTGATTTCTGTTTGCTCTGTCGTCCTGTGACATGTTTTGTGTCGCTGTTCCGTTGCCTTCTCCGGCGCCGGCGGTGGAGGAGGAAAGTGAAGGACCATTTTGACAAAGATGATAAACAGTTGGGACCGATTTGTAATTTGGGCAGGGACTTGGTTGAAAACATATTTCATAAAAAGGGAGAGTTCTGAATTAACAGAATTTCGAGGACCTTTTTGTAGTTTTGCCCAAAACTTTTCTTGAGTTCTCTTGCTTGAAACTGCATATTTTTCCCCAAAACCTTTTGTTCCTTACGTTTTGATCCCTTACAAAAAAGGGAAAAGACTTGAATGTATAGAAAGAACTTTCAGTAGGGGGTTGATTTGCGGTTTTAGCATTTTCCTTATGCCCATTAATGTGTTTCTTTCCTTTCCATTTTCTTTGACTTTCCATTTCCTTTTCTATCTCAATTTTCTTTCTTTCCTTCTTCGGTTTCTTTCCTTAACTTTTATTGCCCATCAATCGCTGGAAAAATTTCTGCTTCCATTTCCTTTTTTATTCAATTGTTTATTGTTTGCATTTATAACTTCTTTCTAAAGTTATTTGGATGATGCGTGTTTGCTCTGGGTTTGATAGTATTTTCTGTTATAAAAATCAATTATTGTTCATAATTATTCCCACTATTTCCTTATTTTTTGTGTTTTAAATTTCCCTTGGTGAGTAACTATTGTGCAGTTTGCCATCACAGTGTATTCTCTTGCAGAATTGATGGTTGTGAGAAACTAAATGAAAGGAAAAGACAGGTTTGTGCCATTGCATTTAAATGTTTTTGTAATCTTTTCAGGTTTGCTATTTGGTTAAAGAATGAAGTTTTTAATGATTTGATTTGATTATTTCCTTTACAAATGATTTTTATTGTGATTCTAAAATATAATATAACAATGTTGTATGAAAAGAAAAAAAACACACACACATATATAATTATAGCTAGGTCTCATAAAAATAATCTCATAATTAAATTGAGTCTCTCGGCATGAATTGAGATTGCATTTTTGGTTAAATTTCTTTCTCCTATAACATTGCCTCCTCCTTATCCTTGGCCTTTTGAGACTGTGAGAAGCCATTTGGACTCAGAATATTATACATAACAATCTAAAAGGTGTGTATAAACTATATTCTCTTAAAAAATGGTAACAATTGAAACCTCCATTATAGCATGATCCCTTTCAGCAAAAGCTGCAGCTAATCTGATCTGAGGTGATATAATAATAGTGAATCTTATGCTATGAGGTAGTGGTCTCCCAAAACACATTTTGCTTGGGATTTAATAATTGAACTATAAGCACAGTTGTCATGTTCTGTCATGCAGAGGTCATCGTTTATATATTTTTTTGCCTCTATTCCAAAGGATTTACTTCAAATTCGTTTGGCTGCAGTCATATATCCAATTTTTACAGCATTGCAGTAAAAATGAATAGTTGCTGATCAGATTGTCTCATGAAATTCGCTTGACTGCATCATATATCACTACTTATGACTTTATGATTCTAAATTTTTGCTTCACTGTTGTCATAAATTTATTGCATGACTATGATTTTTTTACTATCACCTATCATTTAACTCCTCCAAGTATGCATTTGCTATATTGCCTGACTGTGACTGTGATTGCCACTAGCTGATATCATCACTTCCCTTTAGTAACTGAGAATACTGTACTTCTAATCCTGCAATATTTTCTCATCCTCAGGTTTATAAGCTTATCACTGATGAGTCTTTTATCTATTTATCTTATATATGCAGAAATGGAACTTACTGATGATCAGAAAAGACTCCCAGCTGTACTCAAATTTTTTTCCCCCCAATTTCTGTCAATTACATGGATTATGTGCTGTGGTTCAATTCTACCTTTCCTGGTGCAGATTGAGAAGCCTTTACAGAGACATGGTTGATAGACATGTAGCAGAGTTGCAAGAGCACTGTGATAAAATGAGGCATAATCTTTCTGAATAACAATATCAATTTTTACAAAAAGAAAAAAAAAAATAAAAACAAAAACACCCGTGCGAACGCACGGGTATCATACTAGGAGAATATATTCTATAGTTTGTTGATGACACAAATGAAGTTGTGATGATGTTTTAACGATTTGGCAAAACTAGCGCAAAATTGACATTTACTTGCTTAAGTTTGGCAATAATTGTTAGAAGGCCACCCCCTGAGTTTTTGGGATTTGAGAAGAAGAAGAAGGGTTCGATGATTGAGGAAGAAGGAGAAAAATGGATCTGGCTAGTTTTTTTTTGGGGCAAATATGTTTTAAATCCTAATTTATTCATTTTTTCTTACATTTTGGTCCTATTATAAAAAGAAAGGACCTTAATTAAAAATATAAAACTTTTAGGGAATGTGAACTAATTTTTTCTTTTATTTATCAGAAAAATTGGATGGAGAGTGGACACGAACTAATGGTGAAACTTTTTAGAAATTTGAGGGACCAAAATGAAACTTTGAGCAAATTTGAGAGACCAAAATAGGACTTTGGCCTAAATTTTTTATGAAATTACTACTATACCCTCACTAATTTGCCCTAAATTTAACATAAGGGTGTTATTTGCACGTAATTGAAAACTCAGGGGTCCTATTTGCACAAATTCAAAACTCATGGGTGTTATGTGCACCCAACCTAAAACTCAGGGGGTGTATGTGCATTTTGGCCTTGTTAGAATTGTAAAACTATGCTAAACGGTTATTTTGTCACATCAAATGGCCAGGTCTTAAGCATTTCGTTACATTTTGCAAAAAGGCTTATCTTAGAAATTATCTTCATAGTCCTACCTCTTGGTTAGAATCTTGGCATGAGTGTAATTGATAAAATATTAGATGAATGTTCAAAATTTCTTTTGGTCTTTTATCAATTGGCCTTGTTAGAATTTATTTAATATGGTTATATATTTATTGTTTCAAGTTTAAATGCGATAAATCTAAAGCTATGAGTTGTTTAGGATGAATACTTTTCCATCTAGGTAGGGTCGTCAGCAAACAATATCAAATCGAATACGAATAAAGGGCTGCTTCAAACAAGCGAAATTTGTCATATTTCTCTCGTTTTATGTATGAATACGATAAGTTCAAAGTTACAAGTTACTCTTGAACTAGGAAGCATGGACACTGACACGGACACGGGACACGACACGGACACGGACACAGCGACACGCTAAACTCTCAAAATTACGCGACACGACACGCCATATATTTATATATATAAATAATTAAATATTCATAAATTTTAATGAAAAATTTAAAAATTACAAGTTTTATTCATAATATATGTCATATGTATTATTATTTTCTCTTATATGTCATGTTAAAGTCACAAAAAATTGATTTATATT
>QANZ01005034.1:54399-82124 GCA_003254925.1 Chamaecrista fasciculata
TGGCGGGTTGGGTTGGGTTGAGCGGGCTCAGAATTCTGAAACCCGCAGCCCAACCCAAACCACTGCGGGCTAGGAATTTTCAAACCAAACCAACCCGCCAGCCCAAACCAAACCAACCCAAACCTGCGGGTTGGGTTGGTTTTTGCGGGTTGGCGGGTTGGCCCGAACCGCTGAACACCCCTAGGTGTCGGACACTGACACGTGTCCGACACTGCGACACACCCTCAAAATGAAGTGTCCATGCTTCTTAGCTCTTGAAAAGTATTTTTTGACCAAGTTGGGATCATTAACAAATGAGGCCAAATCAACCCAAAAGTGAGTTTAAGAACAATTTTTCATCTTTTAGTCTCTAATTTACTTTTGGGCTCCATTTAACCAATTAAATCAGCCAAATAATATGACACAAAAAAAATAGTTAGTCAAATAATAAAACATAAAATATGTCATTACAAAAATTAATTAATTTTTTATACTAACCTTGAGACCAAAGTCCAAATAAGCTCCTTTGACAAAAAGAAAAATGTTTAACCCCTTGATGAATTAATAAAGGCATCCTTTAATAAATATTACTTTAATAATCATTAAATTTTAGTAATATTTAAAATTATTATAGTAATATCATATTAGAAAAATAGTATATTAATAACTATAGGCTAAAGTGCATTTTTGGTCCCATAACTTTGGCAAAGATTTCAATTTGATCCCATAACTTTTTTGGTTACAATTTTGGTCTCATAACTTCTGAAAACGTCTCACTATTGGTCCCAAGCTGATTTCCATCCATCCCATAACTTCACCCACATTTTTCACGTCATCATCCAACTCAGCATGTCAGATCATTTTTAACGGCAGATAATGAATGGAAATCAGTTTGGGACCAACGGTGAGACGTTTTCAAAAGTTATGAGACCAAAATTGCAACAAAAAAAGTTATGGGACCGAAATGAGACCTTTTCCAAAGTTATGGAACTAAAATTGCAACAAAATAAAGTTATGGGAGAAAATTGAAACCTTTGCCAGAGTTATGGGACCAAAAGTGCACTTTAGCCATAAATATATAATAAAATTGTTATTTTTAGGTAACTTGTATTCAGTTAATTATTTTTGTAAGTATTGAATATTACCAGTAAGATAAGGAATTACGTATTTGAGTCTTTTATTCTAATGGGCCTAGGTCAAGTGATCTTTATAAGACTAGGGTTTTTTATATACTTATAAATACAATAGTAGTTGGTTGAGAAAGGAAAAACACACTTTAAGAGGTGTTTCTTTTTATTATTATTTTTTTTTTGGTAAATTTGAGAGGTGTTTCATTTATTACATTGTGAATCTTAGATTCTTAATTTAACATAGTGAAATTTCTTTGTTCTATAGGCTACATCAGTCGAATCACGTTAATTGCTTGAGTTTATCTCTTCTTCTTTTTTTTCTATGTTCTGTATATTTTGTTTGATCTGTAAACGATCGGTGAGAGACACTTTGAATCCTAACAAGAAAAAACTAAAGTAAAGAATATTTAAAACAATTAAAGATTTGTAAGATATTATGTATTTAGGCACTTTATTCTAATGGACCTACGTTAAGTGATTCTTACCGGGCTAGAGTTTTTGAAATGCTTATAAATATATTAGTAGTTGACTGAAAAAAAAAAAGACTTTGAGAGGTGTTTAATTCGTTACATAATTGTAAATCATAATTCAATATAGTGAAAGTTCTTTGAGTGGATGTGGGCTAGACTGGCTGAACCACGTTAATTGTTTGTGTTCTTATCTTCTTCTCTCTTTTCCGCATTCTCTATACTTCTATAGTTTGTTTGGTCTATGAATGGGGTTGTTGGGAGACACTCTAAATATAACAAAAACGAAAATAAAAAATATTTAAAACAATTAAAGATTTTAATTAAATTGAAAAAAGAGATAAAATAACTAAATTGAAATCTTTTAATAACCAAAATTTTAATAATATATAATAACATCTAATCTATAAATATTTGGTAAAAGTACTTTTAGAATTCTCAAAGTATGAGGTCAGTTTCAGACTTTCAATTGTAATTCTATTTTTTTTTTGGTTAATTGTAACCCCAATGTTTCTCAAAACTTTAGAGTACAGTTAAAACTAACCCCATACTTTAGGAATAGCAAGAGTATTTTTACCTAAACATTATTACAAAACTTAATTAAATATCTATCCCAATTCCAAAAATTCTCTCCCAAGCAAAGTCTCCACATCATTAGAGGTGACAATTCATGACCAAAAAAAAAAAAATAGAGGTGACAATTTGGGTGGACATATAGAGTATTTGTCCGAATCTACCCAAAAAACAAATATTCGGTACATGTTAGATATTGTATATCGAATAGGGTTCGGGTAGTAAAAAATAAAAAAGTATCCAATATCAGGTGGACATAGATATTGTTCCAACTATTCGATATCCGTCCAGGATGAATGAATAATTAAGGTACACAATATTCAATACGCTATAATATAAATATTTTATTATATTTTATATTTTTTTATTAATTTATTTTAATTAAGGATATTGGATATTAAATATATTTAATTATTGAAGTATGATATCTTATCTTATATTTATGATTTTTCGGATATTTCAGATATTCAGCTGACCGTTTTCTCTTTGGTTTTTTGTTGCTGTTACACATAAAAAAAACTAACAATTTTTAATCTTTAAGTTATCAAAAGTTTTTCTTTGGGTTTCTGGGTTTGATCCATTTGAATTGGATGTCTACGCTCTAATCTTTTTAAGAAGATCATGACAAAGACAATTGTATGAGATGTTTTCAATTCAGTTTGCAAGAAAGATATTGAACCTATTATGGGTCCTCAATTCGATAACAATATATGGAACTATTACATTATTTGTAATAATGGACTTATGTATTAGATTTTTAAACAGCGAGTAAACTAGAATTTTAGTCCCTGAATTTTACAGGCGCTGGCAATTTGGTCCTTGGATTTACGAAATTATACAACCCGGTCCTTGAATTATGCTAATTCGTTGCAAATTGGTCCTTCAGTCACCCAGACATTACAAAAAATCCTATGTGGAACGTTTGGATGCTGACATGGGTCGTTAAGTACTGACGTGACCCATTAACTACTACGTCAGCACCAGTTAAACACAAACAAAAAAACCTGCCACGTATGCAAAGTTCGCCACATAAGCATAAACTATAAAAAAAATGCACTCTTTTGAAATTTGGTCCCTGCGTTTTATTTTATTAAATTAGAATTAAAAAAACATTTTGGTCCCTAAACCCTAAAACCTTAAACCCTAAACTCTAAAACTCTAAACCTTAAAACCATTAAACCATAAACCCTGAACCATAAAACCTAAACCCTCACTGTCACCGCCACCACGCATCATCATCATCTTCACTGTTCATCTTCTTCAATCTGATTTCGAATATGATTTCAAAATCATCTTCATTGTTCATCTTCTTCATTCTACACACCCCCATGCATCGTCATCATCATCTTCATTCTACCCACCACCACGCATCATCATCATCATCATCTTCACTGTTCATCTTCTTCAATTTGATTTCTGCATAATTGTACAAATAGGTCCTCAAATGATCTAAATATGTTTCCCTTTCTGTACTATTTAGTCCCTATAAAATATAGGGTCGGAGATGGCTAGGGTTTTAGGGGTTCTTTCTTTTAGGGTTTAGTGTTTAGAGTTTAGGGTTTTATGGACCTAAATGTTTTTTTTATTCTGATTTAATAAAATAAAACATAGGGACCAAATTGCAAAAGAGTTCCTTTTTTTCGTTATGCTTATGTGGCGAAATTTTCATACGCAACAACTTTTTTTTTTTTTTTTTTNATATTTTATTATATTTTATACATTTTTTATTATATTTTTAATTAATTTATTTTAATTAACGGATATTGGATATCGGATATACCCGATTTTTGAATTAGGATATCCTATCCTATATCCATTATTTTCGGGTATTTCGGATATTTAGGGTATCCGTCGGATACTGGATATCGGATACGGATAGGATACAGATACTATAATAGTTTAACGAGTAAACTACCAAATTGGTCCCTGGATTATAGAGGCGGTACCAAATTGGTCCCCAGATTAACGAAATAGGCAAATAAGTCCCTGAATTTTACAAACGTTAGTCAATTTAGTCCTTCTGTCAAACTGCCGTCTCCAAAAACGATGACGTGACACTTAACGTCAACAGTCGAAAAACTAAAAAAAAAAATGCCAACTGTGCAAGATTTGCCACATAATCATTATTATTTAAAAAAAAAACAAATTCGTATCTTCTTCAAATTGGTCCCTGAGTTCAATTTTTATCCCATTATTTTCAATTCCCCCTCTTTTTCATCATCTTCATTCACTTTAGTCCCAAATCCTCAAAATAAAATTGTAAAGTGTCCCAAAATTCTTCCAAACATTACAGTTTAGTCCTTAAAATATTCGATCCTGCAACAAAAAAAAACACACGAATGTATTAAGTAGTTTGAGACCAAAAGTGACTAGGAAAACATATAGGACCAATTTAAAACCTTTAAAAGATTTTGAATAGAAATGAAATGAGACAAAAATATAAGACTAATTCAAGAATTCAACAAAAAATATAGGCCAAAGTGTACTTTTGGTCCCATAACTTTTCCCCAGGTCTCAATTTGGTCTCATAACTTTTCTGTTGCACATTTGGTCTTATATTTTTTGCTCAGGTTGCATATTTAGTCCCGTGTTGCACTTTTGGTCTCATATCTTTAGGTCAAGTTGCAAATTGGTCTCATATCTTTGAGTCTGGTGCAGAATTAGTCTCATAGTTTTATGTCATGTGAGACTAATGGTGGAAGTGTGAAACATTTTACAAAGATATGATATTAGTTCTGTAATTTGACCAAAAGATATAAGACTAAATCTACAACCTGAGCAAAATATACGAGACCAAAAGTATAACAAAAAGAAATTATGAGACTAAATTGAGACATGAACAAAAATTATGAGACTAAAAGTATACTTTGAAGAAAAATATATATCACACGTAATTTAAACGACATTAAATTTTCTTATAAGACAAAATTCCGTTGAAATATCCGGATTACGTTTCAGGAACAAAATTCATATTGTTTTTCTTTTTGTGGGAAAAGTTTTTTTTACATATTTTCTATGTATTTTATCATTTTTTTTGCCTGATAATTTTATTTATTTTTATTGACTACACAATTGAATATTTACTATTTAGTATTTTACTGTCTTTACTAGAAATGGAAGTTGCGCCGCAAATAATTACAGTGAATCGAACTACCAAATAAACCGAACCAATTTTGGCCAAAAAATAAACCGAACCAATGGAGGAAAGAACTCATTGCTGGTTTCATCTATTTCCAGCTATCACCACCACCTCAAACCCCAAACCCTAGAGATCAAAATCAACAATTTCTCTCACTCTCAATTCCAAAGGTTTCCCGCATTTTCTCGCTCTTCTATCGAAATCTCTCTCTCTCTCTCTCTCTTTCTACGATAATTCACTCCTCGCACTCTTCCGGTGCGATTGGATTTGGATCTGAAACTCAGTAATCGCGGAAGAGGGGGCTTTAGATTCTGCTGTGTTCACTTTGATTTGGATCTGAAACTCAGTAATTGCCGGTAATTTAGGGTTTTGTTCTTGTTCTCTTTGTTGGGTGGTTTCAGAATCGGGGATTTCCTTTTCTTGTTATCAGGGATTTTGGGGGAGGCATCAGAGGTTAATCTGTGCTGCCAATGCCATTTGTGTGGCGTCGGAGAAAATTTTCGGTGGTTTTTGAGATACCGAAAACATTTAAGCTCGATAATGTCTTGGGCAGGCCCGGAGGATATCTACCTTTCAACTTCGCTCGCCAGTTATCTTGACAGTGAGAATTCTCCCTTTGAATTTAGTCTTTCATATTGATGTGAATATTTGTGACGAAGAATGGATTCTCGTAATTGTAGTGTAAGGCTATTATTGACTTTAGCTTTCCTGATTCTTGAAAATTATTACTGCCAAAGAGATTTGAACTTAGGCTTTAGTTCTAATGAGTCGAGGAAGGAAAGACTTCTTTTTCATTTTATCTTCATCTCATTTCATATTTCTGAAGAGGCTTATGCATATATATATATATATATATATATTTCAATTTTTATATAAGAACTTGGTCATCCTATTATGTGTTGAATATGCTAGAGTCTTGACTATTGAGTTAATCATAGTCTCGGGAAAGGTGCAATCTTTCAAGTTGTAGTACATGACTATTATGCATTTTAGTTAGTCTGTTTCTTGCATGTAAGAATATAGATTTGATGCGTCGTACATGTAGCAAGGGAACTTGTGGTGACTAATGGCTTAAATTGTGATATCCCTCGTCTGTTATTATTATTTTTTCTCTTCTCTGGCCAAAGATAACCCTTATCTGTTGAATTTAGGAACAATGAAAATAGAAGATCTTAGAAAGGCAGGGATTAGCTTGAATGAACTTTGAGGGCCTCTAGTTAACATGAAACTTAGTGTACAAGGAACTGGGTGGACTGAACTGATAAACATAATTGGTGTTTCCTTCTATTCGGGGGTTATGAACTTCAATTCAACAATATATAACCTATTCTTTATGGTCATAAACTACTTATAATTGTTCTAGATATATGGGGTAACAACATAGATTTTAGGGATTTCCGGACTTCAATTCTATCCTTGGTTTTCTTCCTTAATTAGCTAATTATACCATAATTCCTCTACTGCTTCAAAAGAAGCTTGTACACAAGCTTCTTATAACTTTCATGTATTGTTGTTTTACCTCATAAAGCAGAAAATTTCCAGTAGCTCAACAGAAGTAAATCGTTGAGAATAGACTATTCATCTTGTTATGTAATTAGGGCAATATGCAACTGCTGCCATTTATAAATTTGATTTGTTTCATTGATTATCTTTACATTTCTAGTGCCGTATGAACTGACACTGAAGTGAAGTCTAGACTATAGATATTTATATGAAAACAGTCAAAGCCAATTGGAGCTGTAAATTTTCTTTCGGTTACATGTTGCAAGTGAGCCTGTTTTCTTAGTGTCACTTCTCTATTGTCATACACTATTTATTGTTGTAGAGAAACTTCTTGTATTGCTGCGAGATGGCCGTAAACTCATGGGGACGCTTCGCTCTTTTGATCAATTTGGTACCACATTTTTCTAATTCTTCCATGGTTTGACATGCTACAAGCTAATTGTCTAAGATCTCATATTTATGACGTGCAGCTAATGCTGTTCTCGAGGGAGCCTGTGAAAGGGTAATTGTTGGCGATCTTTATTGCGACATCCCTCTAGGTCTTTATGTAATCCGTGGGGAGAATGTTGTTCTGATTGGTGAGCTGGTATGGATATGATTGCTGATTATTTTCTTTTACATCTATTAAGATTTTTTACTTTTCAACCTCAAATGTACAATTTTCATTCATCATTTAGGACTTGGAGAGAGAGGAACTTCCCCAGCATATGACGCGTGTTTCAGTACCAGAAATTAAAAGGGTAAATGTTTCTTGATTGACACTCTTTTTATTTTATGGACATTATACTTTGTTTTGCTATTTTCTCCCTTTGTAAAGTTAGTATCATATTGTAGCTCATGTTATCCATTGGCATGTCTCTAATCATTTCCAACAGGATGCCCTAATTTAAAAGGTTGTCTATATAAAGTTTGTTAAGCTTGTGATTTTTCCTTTTCACTAATGACAAACAAGCAATTTTGAATGAATAAAGTTGTGTGAATAACTTGATTTTAATATTTATTCACATTTGCTTCTGTAAGCTCTTTTAGCATTGGACAAAATGACTGAGTTTGTTGGTGATAGAATAATATAGTTTGAGTTTGTTTTTGCTTGTTAAGTAACTACATTTGGCTTCTTTCCTTTTCTCGGAGATACATTGATCTTATTGACATAGACCAAGTGGTGGGAGTTCATTGAATATTACCAGGCATGAGCTACTTGTTTTTATCTCTAGACTTGGAAGCTCCTTTACTAAGTGTGTAAGATTAAACCCTGATGATGCATCAGTGGATATAGGTGTCTATTGTGACATGATAAACGATTCCTTAAATATTATAATATGGGATGAGGGAGATGCATGAAATAAGCAATGAACACAATTCTTATAGAATATAAATACATTTAATATACCTACAGGCTACATAGCGAAAGTGATTACAACTTTTTTACTTGAGTAGGAAAATGCAAAAATGTGAAGAGATTGTATTGGCACCGCTTTATTAAGACATGGAATTGATTGATTTACGAAATTAGGTTTATTTTCAGGGTTGCTATTGCATCTGCTAGTCAAAACTCAACCAGATCTTTTCTTTCCAAATTTGTCCTACTTCATAAATTGCACTTCCCTTATTGACATGCTATCACTAACTGGTTATGATAATTTGACATCTACATCACCGTTCCTTTATAACAAGTTTGAGTTGATGCATGATTGTTTCATGAACAATAGTTCCGTTAGAGGGTGAAATATCTTGTCCAATTGGTTGAATTGGATATGATGGATGTTTGCAAGCAAAGCTGGTCAGGTTTGTAGTTTGTTTACGTTGTTTAAGTCGTCTATTTGTCTGAAATGCCATCTGTAATGAATTTGGGCGGCATCTAATAAAGACAGTTGAGATATGAATTTGATACTGACTGGTTTTATATTTCACATTAAGAATGAGCTTCTAAAAGGATCTTTTACCTTCTTATCTAATATTTAGGAGACAGTCTAAATTTCAGGCATTAAGCTTGGGTACATGGGGATATAAAGAGGTATATATGAATCAAATGGGCAGTTGCCAAAATTTGGTTGACTTTAAAATGGGCAAGCATACACAATAAATGAGATCATCTACGAGAAACCATGATGTTTTTGTCACCCACTAATGAATCAAATGGAAAACACATTTCTAGCAGACTAGGAAACTGAGTTGTAAGCTATGAAGCATAAACATGCCTATTTATAGGCATCTTGCATTGTTGGATGCTTATCATACAAGCCTATTAGTTGGTATGTTGCCATGTTGGGTACTTGTTGATATGGACACTACCCTGATGACATGAATCTATCTGTTACAGAATAATAAAGGTTATTTATTCTCAGATCTTTGCAAAACATAGTAAACAGAGTAAAGAAAGCCCAGAAAAGGTATACAGATAGAGACAGAGTCCAAACACTAGCTTTTCATTCTTCTCACCTTGTATTTCCTCTATTCCCTTGGCCCCGTGTTCCCCTAGCCACAATCTCACCACCTTCGAAGCCGTGATGCTGATGCTGCTGAGGATGCAGGTGTCTCCTGTTACTCTGTCCTAATATATTCACAACTTGAATCCCAACTAAATCTATTTATCAAGCTAAAGCCCATTGAGTTGATAGAGTGGTTCTTGAACTTCTGGTCCTAATTCTGGGGAAGTTTGTGGCTAAATGAGAATTGAGGTAGCTGTTCCATGCTCAGCTATTCCGTCCGTAGGTCTTAGTTTGAATCCGACCTTTACTTTTTAATATCTGTATGTTAGCCAGTTGACGGGTTGATAGGTGTCATGGTTATCAAAGTCTTCTTTGAAGCAGGAAAACTTCCTTTTCCACTTCAAACTGTGCCAAACTACAGTAGCAGTTCAACCACCCTTTAGCTTTTCCCAGAGCTTAAAATGGTTATCCCAATTTGGGATCTTGGTAAGAGGTGTACAGCTTTACTAAAGCCTGCGAAGATGATGATAAAATTCAATAAACTATATTATCAAAATTATGATTTTGATTAATTTTTTTATGATTATAAATAGAGATTTTACACTTCTAAGTTATTTTTCCTGAAATATAGTCAATGCCACTTATATGGTCACATTTGTTGCTGCAAAATTGGAAATCATTAACTTCATTGCATAATTTTCAGTTAGATGATAGTTTCTAATTGGTATTTCATGGAGTTAGATCTTCACCTTTCCAGGCTGCCTGGCCTTGAATTTAATTAAAATCTTCCTTTTGACAATCTCGATCAGTGTGCTTTCTAATAGAAAAACACTAAGGCTGTATACTATGTAGAATATTACATTTTCTTTTTCATATTTCTGAAAATGTTCACTGGTGTATAGTAGTGGTGGTGGTCATCACCAGCATCGCTTGTGTGATGAGTCATTGGACTAGTTTTATACATTTGTAATTATTACAGTTTGGCCATTGGTTCTTTTATGATAGTTTGAAATTGACCTTTGTGGTTATATACTTATAAGTTGCAATGTAGGGGCAACACTCAGTTTTGTGCATGCTTGTTTAGATTCTTTGTTTCTTACCTCAATTTTTATTATACAGGCACAGAAAGCTGAAAGGGAGGCTTCTGATTTGAAAGGGACCATGAGGAAAAGAATGGAGTTTCTTGATCTGGACTAGTGAACCTTACCTTACTCTCACAAACTCTTCAGCTTCGCATGTCATCCGCAAATATTATAGCGGCCATTTCTCTACCCCCTTTCTCTCTTGATTTCTTTTGTTGGTGGGGCAAATTTTAGATGCTGTGGATCGAAAATTCTGGGAATTAGGAGTTTTAAACATTGTTGAAATTTCTTAGGTGTAATATTGTTCAAAATGAATGAATTCGGGTATTCCCTGTTCTTGATGAAATTGACATTTCTGGTGATTTCTGTCCATGATTCCTTTTTCTAATTTTGGAAAATGAGTATGGTAATAGCAAAATACATTGTCGAGCCTCCAAAATCCATATTCTTACTTCATACACAATATGGTTCTTTTCTACTTTCGTGGTCACAAATTGAAGATTGTTAAGAAAATTTCTTTTTTTCTTTATCAACTCATTTATACTCATTTATTAGAGTATGTATGAGAAAGAAATTGTCTATGTTTAATGTTATTATACCAAAAACGTAAGATGAAATCATATTTTAAACTAATGGTAGAACAATTGATAAAGTTTGAAGATCAAAATAGAACTAAATTTTGAGGACCAAATCAGAATTTACCCTGTATTTCAAAAATCAAAATGAGGTTATGAGAAAACATTTATACATAAATATGTTTGTTGAGTAGTCTTTGAATAGGGAAGATGATCGTGGGATACTTTCAAACCCAAGTTTGGGTAAAGGAAAGTGATTATCAGCATATTATTAATTATTTTTTTTGATATTTTAATTATATATTATTGTCGTTCCTCTAGATTCTCCGGGTTTTCTCTTAGACGGAACATGTGTGTGAACTTAGCTGCTGACTGACTAGCTAAGAATGTTGATAAGAGGATGAGCCCCATTGATTGAGTTCTTGAACCCCATCCTCTTTTTTATCAATTCTCGCTTTTAATGTTTCTTATTTTAAGCTTGGTGTTGGTTAGCTTGATTTCTTTTTTTGGTTGGTGCTAGCCTTTTGGCTGTGACACTCTTGATAGTTTTTGTTTTATGGTGTTTTGAATGAAGGTATTTTTTCAGCGAAAAAGTAATATTATAAATATGATACTATGCTCAATAATAATTATCTAAGATTAAAATGTGTAACTTTAAAATAAAGGTTAAAGTGCATTTTTTATTCCATAACTTTTGTTCAAGTCTCAATTTGATTTTATTACTTTTTTTGTTGCACTTTTTATCCTATATCTTTTGCTCATGTTACAAATTTGGTCTCGTATCATTTTTGCTCTGTTATATTTTAGTCAAGTTGCAAACCAAATTAAGTCGAGTTTGGATTGGATTTAGCTTGATTTTTGTTAAGTTGAGCAAGGTCAACTGAGCTCGATGGAATCAATTAGGTTGTTTTTTATTTATATTATTTATTTAATTTATATATATGTAAAAAAATTAATTAGATAAGATACTACTATTTTTTTTTAGTTTATCATGGCATTAATTCCACATAGGAATTCTTAAAGTAAATTTGGTGAGATCCAATCCATTCATACTTTTAGTTTATCAATTACTACATACAATTATTTCACTCTAAATGTTTAATAGATACCTATTTTACACTCATGATAGTCCACCTACCTTTCTGTGCCGCAACATATACAACATTTTCTTACAAGGTTATTATTATCCGACTCTTTAGTCCATATTTGACTTGAAGCAAATTTTTGTGCAAATAGTTTAAATTTTTTTTTGTTAAAAAAAAAGTTTAATGAGGGTAAGCATCAATATTTCATTAAGATCAAAAAATACCTCTCAATCTCTTTAAGAATTTATTAAAAAAATTTACATATCACTTACTAAATAAGACTCTCACATCAATTAAAGGATTCAAACTCTCGTTTTGTGAGATAAGTATCCAAACTTTCAAACTATGTCATTCCTTATCCACCAATGTAGCTTTTGTTAGTCTCTAGTGTTTGTTAGTTTCCCTTTGCACCCAAGAAAGAAAAAAAAAACAACAATTTTGGCACATTAGTTGGCCACACTTATTTCATCTACAACCTTACCCTACATATAAGTACTCAATGGTAAAGGTATGAAATGCCACACTATGCATTTTGGATAAAATTTTACTAGTTGGATTAAGCATATTTAAAGATGCTTCAAAAATATTACTCTTATAAACCATGGTGATAATCTTATTTGAGATATTGTGATTTGTGAGAAACTAAATTTAGACACTATATTCTAACATAAATACAGAATATTTTGATAAACTGGATAAATGTGACTCATTTTCTCACTTAGTTTATCTTAACATTCCATAAAGGAAAATTTAATTAAAGTAGATAATATCCATCTTTTTCTCTTAATTTATCAATTACCATCAAACTATAATTGAATTACAAATTGTTTTTTAACAAGTGTTCTTGAGGACTAGTTAAAGTATACATAGAACTAAGAAGTAAAAAATAATAGTCTTAGAAAAATGATAAAACCTTTAAAACTTTTAATTCATTTTTATTTTAAAATATAATAATATCTCTTAATTAACACTTTCAAAAGATATACTCAAGAGAAACCTTAAATTGTCCATGTGATTCTATATTTCTCCCCAAAATCCAAAAATGGTGACTTATACACCAACAACCTTTGACTTGTCATTTAGCCACCAAAATTTAAGAAATAAATAAAATTTAGAGATCTGGGAAAATCTACACTGCTTCGCAGTACAAAATTCTAGATTTGTTCCCACCTGTCTCCCACACGTTTGACTCTCCAAAGTCTTACATTTACAGATTTACTCCATTTTCAAACTATAAGCACAAAATACTAGTCACTACCATTCCGCACACTATAATTTCCCAGCTAATCAGCACTTAATCTCACTTATTCTAAGGTCAAAACCTCAAATTGGTCTCAAATGTATAGGATAAATTTCAAATTAGTCTTAAATGTTTCATTTATTTCAAATTGGTCCTATATATTTTCTTAATTTCTCAAATTGGTTCCAAACTATTGAATATATTGACATATGTATCTCTTTTTAAGTTCAAATATGATGAATTCAAAGCTACATGTTACTTTTGACGAGTTATTTCTCTATCTAGTTAGAACCATCAACAAACAATATCAAATTAAGTTTTGAAAGTGTTTCGCTCATTTCACGATTAAAAAAAAAAAAAGTTAATCATATCACTTTTATTTTATCTTCAAATGCAATGCATTTGGAACTATTTGTCGACTCTTGAAGTGTTTTTTCTTTGTCAAGTTGAGACTATAAACAAACGAACTCAAATCGAGTCTCAAAAGTATGTTTGGAATCACTATGAGAAATCATGAAGACATGTAAGACCAAGGTCGTGAGTTCAAATATGAAAGACAATAAAGGTTCGCCCAATTGGTGAGAAGTCAATTTATAACCCTCAAGGTCGTGAGTTCGAATCTCGCTGTCGACATGAAGGCCTTGTTGGTAAACAATCTGCAAGTACCTCTGTAAGCATTCATAGAGCCTGGAGACATGCCATGACCTTGGTGAGCCATCGGGCCCAACTCACCTAAACTTTCTCGTCACAAAAAAAAAATTAAAATAAAATAAATGAAACATTCAGGACCAGTTTGAAATCTACCAATATATTTGAGACCAATTTGAAGTTTTGACCGCCATCTAATCTAAAAAGATTTACAGTCAATTTCTCTCTCTCTTTCTAACTTGAGAGTATAGACTTAAGAGTTAAGACTACAGACAAAGCATTTCTTCTTCTTCTTCTTCCCCAACCGTAGATCCAGCGTTTTCTCTGTCTCTCTGACTTCTGATCTTCCTTCAATGTCGCGATTCTTTCGCTCGCTTTCCATTCTCGTCTTACTATCGCTGTTGTTTCTTCGCATTGAAGCTTCGGTTCACGATTACAGAGCGGAGAAATTCGTCGGCAAGGGCAACGCCTTTGTGGTGCACGGAGGCAGTGAAGGGATTTACTCTTCCATCGCTACCCATAATGACACTTCCGTAGCTGCCAATGGCGACTCTTACATACGGTGATTTTTTCAATTCACTTCTCGATTTTGTTGAATTTCTGTGGCTATTTTAGCTTTATGCTTGAATTTTTTCTTGCCTACCAGGTGTTTGATGGTTGTCCTGCTTTGAATTTTTGCTTCTTTTTGTCGCTGATGCTCAATTGCATGTTGCTCTTTTGAAATAATTGAAAACTTTGGCACTTTAGGAAGTCATTGGCAACAAAGAGTGACATCAAGCGAAGTGAAATAGTTATATTGGCTGCGCTAACAACTCATAGCAAAATTATGCTGTTTTTATTTCAATGAATTAAGTGTATAGTCTTCCTGGTTGAATTTGAATCTAAATCTGCTAGACTGCTAGGCATATGCGGAAAGTATCTAATTGCAAGTTTCTCTAGTCAAACTTGAATCTGACCGTGCAAACACTTTATAGGTTATGTGAGAATTTGGAGATGGATTTGCTTTTAGTTATGGAAGTTTCTTTCTTTCACATATATTGCTTATTTAGAGCCAGTAGCCGTGGTCTTTTACATATTTTTTAAAATGTTCCATTACACGGAATCAGTATATAGTTGCCCTCATAGCTAAGTTTAATATTGTAATTTGAACACCAGATTTGAAAGGATCACGTTTTACCGATCTAAGGAATCTGCTAACTTCAGCTCATGGCCAATTCAAGTAGTTGTTTTTGAAGTTGAAGACAGGGAGACAATTGGTGGTTCTGCCTATGGAGGCCAAAGGGCTGTTTGTTGCACTGGCGATCTTGCTAAATTGGGTGTATGCACTGAAGGACAAGTCATTTACCGGCCTTCCACAGTGAATTCTGATTGGCCTCAAGTTTTTGGCATCTCGTTTAACACATATGATGAGGAAGTATCACTGCCATCGAGATCTATACAAATAACAAAAACTGGAATGTATAACTTGTATTTCATTCACTGTGATCCAAGGCTTAAGGAAGTGGTTGTAGAAGGGAAAACTATTTGGAAAAATCCTTCTGGTTATCTGCCTGGCAGAATGGCTCCACTCAAGAATTTCTATGGGTTCATGTCCCTTGCTTTTCTTTTACTTGGGATCTTTTGGTTCTCTCAATATGCTAGATTTTGGAGAGAAGTTTTTCCACTGCAGAACTGCATCACAGTAGTTATAACACTGGGCATGTTTGAGATGGCACTTTGGTACTTTGACTATGTTGAATTCAATGAGACTGGAATCAGGCCAACTGGGACAACCGTATGGGCTGTCTCCTTTGGGACTGTTAAACGTACTGTAGCACGCCTTATCATTTTGATGGTTTCAATGGGCTATGGTGTTGTGAGACCTACCCTTGGTGGGCTTACCTCAAAGGTCATTATGCTTGGATCGACCTTCTTTCTTGCATCTGAAGTTCTTGAATTAATTGAAAACGTTGGAGCAATCAGTGATATTTCTGGAAAAGCAAGACTGTTTTTAGTTCTTCCTGTTGCAGTATTAGATGCATTCTTTATTCTTTGGATTTTCACTTCACTCTCTGCAACTTTGAATAAGCTTCAGGTATTCATCTGCCAGGGTATATATCTTCACTTTAGTTCATTTCATAAGAAGTATATGGAGCTTTTTACTCCTTATATCTTACATTTTAGTTTTTTCTTTTCTGTCAATGCAAGTTCGTACTTCTTCTTTCTCTCTTTTTTTTTTTTTCACTTAAAGTTGTTATACATTCCATAGTCAAAAAGAAAAAGTTTATTATGTTCAATTTTTTAGGTTAATTTCTTATAATATTAGAATAATGAAACTATGGAAGGGGAATTTAATCATATGGGCATTCTTTCTCTGACCAGTCCATCAATTCCTATTCCAGTTTGTTTGTCTTTGTTCATCTTGGACTTTTGTTTTATGCTGCATGTATTGTTAGTTCTTCATTTTGATGTGAGTTTTATCTTAGCATTCTGAGCAATGATTATTACCTGCTTATTTTATCAACGTGACAGGCTAGAAGGATGATGGTAAAACTGGACATGTACAGGAAGTTCACTAACGCCTTGGCAGTAGCTGTAATCGTATCTGTTGGCTGGATATGCTATGAGGTAATCCATTCCACAAAAACACATCTCTAATGTAATGTAAAAGTATGTTATGAAAACATTTTCGAACTTAACAATTTCATAATGCGCAATGACTTTGAAGCATGGAAATGAATCTTAAAACTGTAACTGGTTTGTATATTCACTATATAACTTGTATATGCAAATAGTGGATTCAAATGCCACCAAACATCCAAACCAATTCAAAGGGGTGGTTTCTATTCTGGACTTGAGCAGGAAATGTTGAACAAAATAGATACACCAATGCTATTTTTAATATTGAGACAAATAACCAACTTCAGCATATCTCACATGCTTCTATTCATTTTGAGCTTTTCAGCTTTACTTTAAATCAAATGATGTATACAACGAGCAGTGGCAGAATGCATGGATCATCCCTGCCTTTTGGCAAGTCCTGTCTTTCTCTCTTCTGTGTGTCATCTGCGCTCTTTGGGCACCATCACAAAATTCCCTGCGGTAAAAATCCTGCTTGTACCATTAATTATTTAGAAAAATCCTGCGGTAGACTCTTTTCTTGAAAGAAAAAAGGTAGAGCAAACCATTCACCAATAAACATGTGAATATATATATATATATTAATGCAATTTTCAGGGTCTATGTAAGAATTTGTCAATTCTTGTCATTCCATCCGAATCTCAAGTCATTTGTTAAAATGGTTTTGGACTATGGTTTTGCTAGTTCAAACCAAGATGTGTGATTTAAGCAGCAAATATGATAATCTCACTGTTGCCTCTGTTCTTGACAGATACTCATACTTTGATGATGCAAGTGATTCGTTTGACAAGGATGACACTAGTTTGACACTCATAAAACCATCCCCGATCTCTTCAAATTCAAAGGATAGTCGTAGTGTGCCCGATGCGAGACCCGTCGTACAAGGAGGCATCGGGGTCTCAAATGGTGATTTGGAAGAAGACAAGACAGAATAAACCAGAAAGTTGATGTGTGATCCTGTACTGCCTCCATTGAAGCAATCCTTAAAGTCTGTTTATTATTTCCCTTTTTGTTAGAATTCTTTTATTTCCTTCGTTAGTCTTCAATGTTGCTTCCCATTAGTTGTAGGTTTAGCCTACTTACAAGGAGATTCAACATGATAGAGTTTTTTTTTTTTTTTTGCTCATGGTGAATTTTTTTTTTTTATCAAATTACTTATATATAATTGAAAGCGACGAACAGTAGATTTCAGATTTCATGCTATGATTCTTATTTTTCATGTTTGAAAGTTTTTTTGAAAAAAAAAATTGGAATGTCAAGATACTTTTAAACTTCAATTAATATTTTGAAATGTCAAGTCAACCATTGAATTTCAATTAATATTTTGAACATAAAACCTAAATTTAATGTAATAACATTTTTCAAAAAAAATTAAATTTTGTATTTTTATCCAGCGCAAACTAAATTAAGAGTTTAAAGTAAAAAAGTTGCATCTATGAAAAAATTACTTCTATTGTCATCCAAGAAAATATTGGTCAAGCACTCCTAAATGGAAATCAGTAGCTTAGATATTTTTTGGCCTAACAATGCCAAATCTAATTTCAAAAAACTTGATGTCTTTTCAGGGTACAATGTAAAATTGAGAATTTAAAGATAGAGTCGTATCTTGTGATATATTAGATGACTATTCAAATTATATGTTCACATTATATAATGTGTCAAAGTTGTAGCACGTGTAATAAGTCGTGTTTCTAGTCAATATGCATGCTTCTTTGGTGAGAATAAGTACCATAATCACACTCGAGCTTATTTTTCAGATATCCCCATTTAATTGCCAATTATATTGTTTAGAAAATTTTAAGTAAATTTCTTTAAATTTTTGTTATAAGATTACTTTAATCATTACTTTAATTATATTTTCTATTATTAGTCATACAAACATATTCTTAATACTCTTTTTATCATAATTGGTATGTACAAAAAATTTTCGAGGTGTCATTCATTTATTAAATAATTTTATAACAAAAAATATAAAGAATATTGTATAAGTTTAGTCCTAAAAGCGATTTGGCTGTCAGAAAGTGTTCCAAATGCATCTTTTGCGTCAGTTAATGATCTTTCGGATAATCTCAGTGTTTGGATTTTGGAAACAACTCAAATAAGGCTTATATGGAATATGGAGAATAGACATGGAAGAAAGAAACCTTCCCAAAATCATAACCTCACTTAATTAAACATTTCCCAATTTTAATCTAAGCATTATTTATATTGATATATATTACATATCATCTATCTTTCAGGACAATGTAATTTAATTCAAGAGTTAATGGAATCAAATATGATTTTAAAATTAAAAATAATTCCAGACTTCGGCAAATTTCTTCTCTCCCTTTCTCCATTTACTATCTTTTGCTTTTGGTGAAATTCTCTATTTACTATTTAGTATTTACGATTTAGGGAAGGAAGGGTTTTTTATTCATTTATGGAATAAACTAACATTTTGTTCACTCCTTATCACTGTACAAAGCAATCCATCAATCTCAACAGACTAAAAATAAGATACAAGTCATAATTTTTTGTATATTAAATCAATCCTTTAAAAAATTTAAAGACTAAAATCAATCATTCAAAGCATGTTGCTAGTGTAAAGTGTTCCATATGCTATACCAATACAAGGCAGCCATGGAATTTCAGGGTGTGATTTGAAAGGACAAACAAGACAGCATATATCACTCATTGTTGTTTCCATTCTTTTATTTGATTCATTATTCTTCTATGTTATTCTCCCATTCATGAAGGACTAAACTAATAGTGACCATATTATGGAGGGATCAAAATGTTAGTTTATTCAATAAATGTTTTTCTCCCATTTCTTGGCATTTCAGCCTACACTTCATTAGGACATAAAACAAGATTTTGTCTTCATAATGGATTTATATGTAAAATGGGAAGCCATAACGAACATTCCAGGTGTATGCACGTGTCTGATGAATATTTTCAAAACACCTAAAAGTGTGAACTTAGAACAAAATGATTCATTTTAAACAAAAATTTTCAATATAATCATGGCATATGAAGGAAATTTATTTAAACAATAAATAAGTGATCATGAGTTGTACAGAAAAATGCACAGGTTACATAATCTTAATCTAAGCCTTGCCATTAAAAATTTAGGCTAAAATCATTCAATGAACTGCATTCAATTATAATCAGAAGCAACTGAGAAATGATCCATGAATAATGGTAGCAAAATATCATCTTTTACCAGCAATAAATCATACATGTTAGTTTGGATCAAAAAAAAAAATCATACATGTTAGTGAAAGCAGCCTACACTCGTTACTTGCTGAAAACTGAGGTCAAGTAACTACTAATATCTCAAATTTACCTTTTTCATTTTTTGATACAAGAGGAGGATCGAATTTACCAATTTTACTCAAACCCCCACACTCCTAACCAATCACGGTATCACCTGAGTTGGCCTCAAGTATATCTGATACCTTATATTGTCAGAACACAATGATTTAAGGTCAAAATTCACTTTTGGTAGCATAACTTATGCTTAGGTTTCAATCTGGTTCCATAACTTTTTTTATTGCACTTTTGGTCCGATATCTTTTTCTCAAGTTGTATATTTGGTCTCATATGTTTTGGTCAAGTTGCATAATTGGTTTCATATCTTTGCAAAAAGTTCCACCATCAATCCCATCTGACCCAAAGATATGGGACCAATTCTGCACCTAACTCAAAGATGTGGGACCAATTCTGGAACTTGACCAAAATATATGAAACCAATTCTGCAACTTGACCCAAAGATATGGGACCAAAAGTGCAACAAAAAAAGTTATGGGAGTAAGTTGAAATCTGAGCAAAAGTTATGGGACCAAAAATGCAAATTTTAGTGTGAATGTGTTGGATCCAAAGAGAAGCTGTATGTTCTATATTTTGATCTATCATGATTCATGAATGGTCAGTAGAGAAAATATATAGCAAATCCATTGCTTCATGATGTGCTCATTGCTGCAACACTGAACTCGTAGAAATTTTAGATAAAGACTTCATCTAATTGTTCCTACAGAAAAAAGACAGATATGAACGGACCAGAGGAAGCTACAAAAAGTTAGATACATAGCTACCAAGTGCAAGTGCTCCAACAAAGTTAAAATTTATGGGCATTTCCCATTTTAGTGTTTGAGAGAATTTATCTAAGATTCTACTTAGCATTTGCACATTATAATTTCCTTAATATACAAACACAGAACATCCCAGATCTCATAAAGCTTATCTGAGACTTCAATTTCACTTTCAATATGCAACTTATTACTGCCAAAACTGTAACATTGTACAGAAGTCGTTTGAAGCTACAAAGGAAACTGCCTTTTTAACATTATATTTTAGATAATAAGAACACACATCCGACAAATCTGCGGTATGAACAAATGAAACAAAATCTAGAATGTGGTAATAAATCAAATAACGTGCTTACATGGCAGAAGCATTCAGGCTGAGCAACATGGCTTTCCAAGGTAGCTATACCAATCCTGCATAGATAATTAGTCTTGGAAAATCAATCCAGTGAGCTAGAGAATGCTCCACTTTGGCCAGCACTCAAATCATCTGAACGCTCCAGGAAAAAATTAAAAGAATGTGTCCTAATTTCTAATTTGCAAAAACTCACTTCACTCCATTACTGGGTTCTCCTCCTCAAGTGCTGGGAAGGAGGATATCCTTCAAAAAAATCCAAAACAGCATTCTCCAGGTCTTCAACTGAATACTTAATGTAGTTTTCTGGATGCCTTCCACTCTCTATATGGCTCCTGAACCGCCCCAGGAATGACCTATATGCTGGTATCAGCTTCTCTGATATCGATATGCGAAGTTCCTCCCGGAGTTGAGAATCCGGTATCAACCACGTTGCTTGAGTCCGATGAACTTCCTCAAACATAGCATTGAAGGACTTGAACCTTTCTCTCAAAGCACTTTTTGACACCCCAGAAGAAAAACCACCACTCACATGTAAACCTTCATCTCTCAGGCAATACAGTACCCTCACCCAAGTTGCTCTCTGGTAGCTCATTGCTGCTTGCCGGATTTTCCCGGTTAACTTCTTCAAATAATCATCTCCAATCATCTCCCTCAATTCAGGAGACCCTTTGACCTTCTGAACAATGTAATGGATGTTGTTCATCATAAACAAATGAGACAAAGATGCATCCTTATAATGCTTAGACTTTCCATCCAAGTTAAATTGCAATATCACAATTATCCAAATCAAATGAATGGCCAATGGGGCTTTTCCCTCTAGTTCAGTAAAATCCAAATCCGGCGTCGAAGGATCACCCGAGTACCTCGATCCCGTCGTCGGCTTCGACACTACAAGCTCCTTCAATGTCTGCTTGTAATCAGAGATCAAACTTATATAGTTCATAACATATCTTGTCAAAGGATGAATTGTCCCTCCAGGAACAGGAACTTTTGATGGTTCACGAAGCACAGCATTCTCAAACTCAGATAATATCCCTCTTGCTGCCTCAGCCAACCGAGACAGAATCTCTGCAGCTTGAATACGAATAGACTCTGAAGACTTAGAATCAAACACAATATCAATATCTGGAATCAAATCCATCAAAGAATCATGAAGGTCAAGAATCTTGAACAATTTCTCTGGGGATCTCCTGCTTATACTAATAGCTTCAGCGAAATTGAAAAGCTGAATTGCTGGACCTTTCACTGTTTCCACAAAGCAAGCATCATCAATAGAAGTCCCTAAACCCTCAAAGATTTGCTCACAGAGCTTCTTCTCGCTCGCAAACAACGTCCTGATACAAACTTTAGCAGCTCTTATCCACCTTCGGATCTTAGTCTCAAGTTGCTCCCATTCCAGCCTCTGAATATCCCCAATACTTAGCTTTTCGATCCCGAGTCTTCGAAAACTCGAATCAACCGCCGATTTCCTCACACTACCATAAACCTGAATACACTCGCGTAAGTATCCAGATGAGATCATTCGCTCAGCGATACTCCGAAGATCGAAAATAGCATCAGAAGGTATCAGATCGATTTCACGAATACTACTAGTCGATCGGTGAGAGAAGCTAGTATTAGCAACACTAGATGTATCGCTATTATACCGAAGAAGCTCCTCAGCTTTACGAATCGAAGAATCCTCTTCTTCGTCTTCTTCTTCTTCATCGGTAACGGAAGAACGACGAGAGTTGACGGAGGAGCTAGGATCGGTCAACGAATCGGCTTCGATAGGGTTTGTGTGAGAAATAAGAATGTTGCGAAACTCGTCTTCGAGGCGAGCCATGGCGATCTGAATAGCAGAGTTGACCTTGTTTTCGTTGTTGTTATCGGAGATTGAAGAAGACGACATAGAACGTTGGATTTCGTCGACGGCTTGCAAGTATCGATCGATTTCTTGACGGTCAGTAGTACTTTCGAAGATCATCTTCTCGCGAGCTTCTTCCGACGCCGTCGAGTCCCACCGGAGAATGATCTTCTCCGCCGTCTCAAATGCTAACGCAGCAGCATTCTCCGGCGGCGATTCCATTAAGTAATAATTGCAACACACAGAGCTATAATTAGAAACAAAATGGGGAAAAAAAGGAGTAGAAATTAAAGTCCAAAACCCTGGAAAGAAAGAAATAAAGAAAGTGAAAGAAAGAAGAAGCCAAAGATTGAGGATTGATTGTTGTTGTTATGGTATGATTATGAATGAATAAGAATCTGAGTTTTGATGAAAAAAGAATAAGAATCTGAGTGAGTGGGAATTTGGGGACACCTTTAACGAAGAAAAAGGAAAGGAAGGAAGAAGGAAGACACTATATTGGTGGGCTTATATTTAGGGAAAGCGTATAAGGGTAAGGAAGAGAGAGAGAGAGAAAGAGTTGAAATTTGAATGGTCATTTGTTCAAAAAAGTCTGGAAATTGAAAACAGAACGAAAAAACAAAGAGAGAGAAAGAGAAAGTGGAAGATCAAATGAAAGAAAGAGATAATCTGCTTTTTGGTCCATGAATTGTTACTGAGTTTAACAATTTAGTCCCTAAATTATAAGAAAATACAAATCAGTCCCTGAATTTTACACCACCGTCAACCTTTTAGTCCCTGAATTGTAGGAAAATACGAATTAGTCCTTGAATTTTACACTACCGTCAACTTGTTGATCCCTGAATTGTAGGAAAATAGAAATCAGCTTAGGGACCAAAAGGTTGATGGTGGTGTAAAATTTAGGGATTGATTCGTATTTTTCTACCATTCAGGGATCAAAATGTTGACGGTGGTGTAAAATTCAGGGACTAATTTGTATTTTCCTACAATTGAGGGACTAAATCATTGACTCAGTATTAATTCAGGGACCAAAAAGTAAGTTTTCTCTGAAAGTAAGTATGAGTTTGTGTGTTTCTCTCCCTCTGAATATCTCTCTGTTTTTGTGTGTGTGTGTGTGGACACTTGCTTTACTCTTCACCATTAGACTTTTTGACTGCCGCCGAGAAGGGAATCTTCAGTGTACTTTCCGGCTGTAAATTTGGATAATGTAACGTTTAACAACATTAATTGGTTTTATAATTTAGGTTTAAATGTAATTTTGATCCATTATATTTGGGTAGGTTGTAATATAGTCCTTTATTTTCTTATCCTACAAATTTAAGTCTTATACCTTTCCTAAAAGTTTTGTTCGTTGGTTTCGGCGATTGAGCTAGCAACAAAACTAGCTAGATCTAGACATCCAAACCAAGTAACCCTTAACTAAGTGTTGCATGAAATTGGACTTGAAAACAGGATATTTGTTTTATAAATTTGATTATATCTCTTTCATTTCGAGTATGAAAACAATAAATTTAGAGTTAAAAATCATTTTTAATGAGTTCTTTCTTTATTTAGTTGGGGTTGTTAGTAAACAAGGTCAAATAGTACTCTGAAAGTGAGTTTGGTCAAAATATCAATATTCACTTTCAGAGTACTATTTGACATTATTTATCAACAGTCTCATTTAGATAAAGAAATAACTCGTCAAAAGTAACTTGCAACTCTGATTCCATTGCATTCAGAAATAAGGGAGATATGCTCAAATTCATAAAACAATTGGCATTTCTTTTTTGCATGATTTCATATTTGATTTGACCTAATTTACCAATAACTCTATTTAAGAAAAGAAACAACTCATTAAATTTAACTCGTAGCTCTAATTTAATCACATTCAGGTTTAAAACAAGAGAGATATAACTATTTCCAATAATTAGAGATCAATGATAATACTTTTAGAAAACATTAAGGACTAAAATGAAAAAATATTAGGAACCAACATAAATCTTTGAGTAAACATTGAGATAAGTTTTCGACCTTTACATTTATGTGTCGGTTTAAAGTTCAGGGTTTGTTTCGCATATTTTTACAATATATTGTACTAAATTGTATATATCAATATTAATCATTTTGTTGCTTAAATTATGAAAAGAAAACTAAATAATATTTTAGTACTTCGATTTAAGATTAATCTTTTCAACCTAAAAAATGTCAAAACAAGCTCTTATCTTTCACTTCTTCCAGTCGAAATTCTTAGATGCCAACTCATCAACTATCAACTATTTCTACTAGTATAGCAAGGTTTTGCAATAGAAAAATTTATTGTTAAAACACCTCAGTTTTTAGTTTTTGGATTTCCTATCTTTTTATCTTGAGATTTGTGTAACAAATTTTGTTGCATAAATCTCAAGTAAAAAAAGAGAAAATCCAAAGACTGAAAAATGATATGCTTTCGCAATGGAATTTTTGTAGATTTTTCCCAGTATAACAACCTCTTAAGTAATTTGGAGCTTCAATCATCATGCATGTTTAGTTTGTGAACATTAGAGCACATTGATTGACTAACTATTCATTTTTGTTTCTTTTAAAATAACGTTTTTTTAAATATATAAAATTTTAGAAGTGTTGAGAATATATAATTTAAGTTTAGTCGGTTCACAAAATTGAAAAAACATTAGATGTAATTAAGATAATTAATAATTTAACTTATTTCTATATTAATAAAAAGAGAAACTAACAATTTGGTACCTGAGTTTGTACCGAATCAATAAATTAATTTTTAAATAATTAAAATATACAACTCAATATGTGAATTATTGTAATCACCAAAGATTTAGTTTCTAGTGGGTGAAATTGAAAGATAAAAAAATATAAAATACTGACTCAATACAAATTCAAGACTAATTCATTGATTCAAGGAAAAATAATATATTTTCTCTAAAAAAAATTGTCTATCAAAAAATTAAAGTATTTTTTATATTACAACTCAATAACATATTAAGTTTATTAATTTGGTAGAGCACTTTAAATTCCAAAATTATTATTTTCAAAGGAAAAAAATGGGTCTCTGAAAATTTAGTCAACTATACCGATAATATATGCTTGTCTTTTACCCAATTCCGTCAACAGCGCCAGTTTTTTATTCACCATAATATATATTTGTTAATATTAATTATATACGTAGTTAGAACTATATATATATATATATACATACATAAGGTTAAGGATTAATGATTAATTTTTGTTCAAACTAGAAGGTTCTATAATAAGAATAAAATTCTCCTATATATAATTTAAAAGGTAGAAATACTATTGGTATTCCTAACGTATGAGGTTATTTTTATTTATATCCCAATTTTTTTTTAGTCAATTATACCCCAAACATTTTACATTTGAGTCAATTATATCTCAACCTGACATTTTTTTTTATTGTTTTAATGTCTTTAAGTTTCCATTATTTAAAAATTCTCTATTCTCTCAAGATTTTTTTTTTCACATGAGCCTCTAACTAATTATAGAACAATCCAGAATGTTTGTCATCTTTAACGAAATGGTTCCTGCAATTGAGAAACTCGAAAAATCTCACTCTCCCTCTGTTTTTCACAGTTCCAACAACCACACACAAACTCGCCGGTGAGCCTCGAATACAGAGAAATCAAGCAAAAATAAAAATAGCTCTAGCTCCCAGCGTTAACACACAATCTCCGGTGTCGGTGCCGTCGTGGTCATCGAAATTATGAAGTAAAGTAACTTCAAAATCCCTTTAGAGAAATAGGCAAAATAGAGAGAAGATGGGGAAGAGAGGCGGTTGTAAGGGAAGGAAAATAGATGAGAACAAAATAATTTAAGGGAGATCAGGAAGTTGAGGACAACAATGAGAAGAACCATGTCGACGGAAATGAGAAAAGAGTGGACGACAATGATGAAGTGTGGTGGTGATGTTTTAGGGTAAAAGAAGGAGGGCTGTTAATGGCTTCTAAGGACCTGTTTGTTAAAAATGAGAAACATTATGAACTGTTTTGTAATTAGTTAGGAGTTGGAGTATAATTGACTTAAATGTGAAACATTGAAGGTATAATTGACTAAAAAGCAATGTTAGGGGTATAACTGAAAACGATCTCGTATATTGAGGGTATTAAAAATACTTTTACCTAATTAACTTAAAATTATCATGGTTATCCATCTCAAGCATCATATAATATACATATAAATATTTAATATTCTTTAAAAGAATAGAAGAGATTATAAAAAAAATAAGGCAAAACACCATTTCGTGCCCCTAACGTTTGCAGTGATTTTCAGTTATGCCCCTAACGTTTCATTTTGTTCAGGCGTGCCCTCAATGTGAAACTAACATTTCAATTATGCCCCCAATTTTGACTCAATGCCCATGTGGCAATTTTTTTTACTTAAGTGTCATTTTTTTTGTCTGACTTGAATACGTGGCATGATGACTGGACATTCCTATTTTTTTTCCACCGTGGCATGATGACTGGATTTACATTTTTGAACATAAAAATTGAGTAAACTAGCAAATCAGTCCCTGGATTTACATTTTTCATCATTTTCATTCATTTTAGTCCCAAATCTTCAAAATAAAATTGTAAAGTGTCCCAAAACTCTTCCAAACATTTCAATTTAGTCCTTAAAAGTATTAAAAACCCTAAAACCTAAACTCTAAACCTTAAAACTATAAACCCTAAACCCTAAACTCTAAAATTCTAAACCCTAAAACCCTAAACCCTAAAAAATCTAATTTGAGCAATTAGGTCCCTCACCCATTCTTATTTCATTATTTTCAATTCCCCCTCTTTTCATCATCTTCATTCATTTTTGTCCCAAATCCTCAAAATAAAATTGTAAAATTGTAAAATTGTAAAGACGAAGATTAAAGAAAAAAAATAAGTTTTAGAGTTTAGGGATTTGGGGTTTGAAGTTTGGGGTTTGGAGTTTTGGGGTTTTTGGTTTTGGGGTTTAGGGTTTTTAATATTTTTAAGGACTAAATTAGA
>QANZ01005039.1:8378-24874 GCA_003254925.1 Chamaecrista fasciculata
CTCAACTAAGCATTTAACGGCCACCTAAGCAGATAACGGTGACACGTCATCACTTAACACCTCTATCACTAACGGACCAGACGTGAGGGACCAAAACGTAAACGGGATTGTACAATTAAGGGACTGAGTTGTAGTTTCCCACAATTGAGGGACCGATTCCTCGACTCAGTAACAATTGAGGGACCAAAAAGGGGGTTTGCTCTTTTTAAAATATTCTAAAAGTGTAATCAATGACTCTAAAAAAGTGGAAATTATTTAATACAGTATAAATATATTTATTTATTAATAGATACGAACCATCATTTGCTTTTTTTAAATTTCCAAATTCTTTAGAAACTTCTTTAGCAAGTACTGTATTTATTTTCTTGGTGGAAGAGTCAAGAATCATCCTGGAAATTACGCCATTTACGCCTGTTGGAAATCTAAAGTAAGAATGATCAAGTACATTTTTCTAGGATTTATTAATTTCGTTTGTTTCGTAAACATTTCGTGTACGATACGATACTACTCTATAACGTTAATAATTTTATAATATCGACAAAATATTGTTTTTTTAGTCTTTTACTTATGACGTTTGTATTTTAATTAATTTGATCTTTTATTATATAGACTAATTTAATTTTTTTTCTAATACATATAATATACAAATATTTAATAAAATTATTTAAGATGTTTCATTATTTTAATAAATTTTTGTTGTTAAACTTTATTAGTAAACTTTAATTATATTATTTATAGATATTTCTAATTTGAAAAAATTATATTAAATGCTTATTAATTTTTATTAAAAAAATTAAGTTTTTTAATATTAAAATATTAATAACATCTAAAATATCAATCAACACAATGAAATAAAAATCTAATTTAAAATTTGAAAATCCTTTCGATAAAAAAATTTGAAAAATAATGACAAAGCAAAATTAACTAATTGTTTTGTCATAAAAATCAAGAAATAAATTTAAATAAAATACAATAATTAAGACTAAATCTAAATTTGATTCTAAATCTAAGATAAGAGACTAAATAATATTTTTATCTAAAATATTTGTATACTTTTTTTTTTTTGTAGAGAAAAGTTTAGATGAGTTGGGCCCCGGGGCTCACCAAGGCAAGGGCAGACCTCAAGGCTCTATTAGCGCTTACAGAGGTACTTACAGATCGTCTACCAACAAGGTCCTCACATCGGCAGTGGGATTCGAACTCACGACCTTGTGGGTTATGAGTTGACTCCTTACCAACTGGGTCAACCTACTTTTAATAAATGCATTCATTGTAACGCCAGCTTGGGAATTTGGGCATTTTCTTTTTTCACTTTCCCGCAGTTTGGAGGATTCGATTAGATGGGGTCTGCCCAAAGAACCCGCCGTTATGGACGTGAAAAAGACACATTCCCTCTTTATGTTATAATTTTGAGTAAAATAACTATTCGATCCTTAACAGATTATAAAATTGATAATTTAATCCCTGAAATATTAAAATACACAATTTAATCTTTAAAAGAACAAAATAAAATAATAAGTAGTCTTTTATTATGAGCTAAACAAAGAGTATAACATTTGGTTTTTCATAGAATAACGAGTATAACGTTCAGTTCTTTAAGGGATTATAAACTATCTATTTTAATATTTTAGGGACTAAATAGTCAACTTGGTAATTTTTCATGAATTAAATTGTTAGTTTACTCTATGATGTTATGTAATAAAGTAAACTAATATAACAATACTAAAAAATCATCGAGTTTACAACTCTGTACTTGAAAAATTGAAATATATAATTTAATCCTTAAAAGATATAAAGTGTATACTTGTTAATCATTTTTAAAGACTAAAAAGTATATTGTGTGATTCTTTTTGGACTAAAAAGTATATCATTTGAATCTTTCATAAATTGAAGTATATATTTCAATCTTTAAGATATCAATCAAGTTGTCTAATCAATAATCTTTCAATCATCAAAATTATTAGTTAACAAGTAAACTAGCAATTAACATCACCGAGTTGACAACGTCAACTCAGTCCATAAAATATTGAAATATACAATTAAGTCAATGAAAGATTAAAACGAATACTCATAAATGAAGTTGTCGCTTGATAATCTTGCAATTACTAAATTATCAATTTATTATGAATTTACTATATACTATATCTACGTGGTCTGAGAATGGCATCCCGGTAAATCCTTACCATACTGAGCCCAATTACCAACAGTGTCCGTTCCTTTCCAATTTCCATTGTCTACGCTTCATGTCTGCGTGTCACCGGCTTTTCCGGTCACCACTCACCCCCTTCTTCACGCCGCGTTCACTTCTCTCTCCTTTCTCTCTCTCTCTCTGTAAACTGAGTCACACTTCCCGAGTTATCACGCCTCCGAGTCATCATCATCATGAACTCACTCTTCACTGTTCCATAGAATAAACAAACACACACTGTAATTGAATTGAATTGAATTGAATTCCCAAAACAAAACCCCTTCAATGTCTTCTTCTTCCCGTTTTGCCCCTCCTTTTCCTCTCTATTTCCCAATCTCCCCTTCCACTCCCTTCCTCGTCGGAGCCAACCATACCTCTGCTCGTTTCTGCTCCCGATAATATCTTCCGACGTCGGAATCTAATCTTCCTTCCTTCTCTCAAATTTTCATTCATAAACAATATTTATCGATTTTGTTTTTTTTTTCTCTGAAATCTTCACAATCAATCAATCAATCACTGTGTATGATTATGGAGCATACCGTAGTAGTAGGCAAGCCAGGCTTCCTCGGGAATATTCTGGTGCGCTTGCTTCTCTTCGGCGTCTTCATCGTCCTCGCCAGATTCGCTTACGTCATCACCATCGCCGGCGAGTCTTGTTCCCTCGCCGACTTCTGCTTCTTCTCCGCCCCGGAGACTGTCGATTTCGTTGTCTCCGGCGCCGGCGTACGGTCAACTTCCCGCCCGGAGGTATTACACATCACGAGCGATGATGACGATGATTCGAATTCGATCAAGGCGTTTCGGTTTTACTCTTCCGTGTTTCGCGATCTGATTTCGCGAGGCTACCTTAATCCAGAGTGGAAATCGCTTTGCGTGGAGACGACGCCGAATGGCCGCGATGTCTTCGCGTTGAAGGAGATTGGCGTTTCGGATTCCGTCGGAATCTCGAAGAAGGCTCATCGGATTCCGTTCGGCGACAACACGTTTGATTTCGTCTTCTCCGGGGACGGCGGGCTGGAGAAATCGTCGCGGTCGTCGGAATTCGCATCGGAGATTGCTCGGACGCTAAAACCCGAAGGGTTTGCGGTGTTCCATGTAAAGGCTAAAGATACTTACAGTTTCAATTCATTCGTTAATTTGTTTAATTGTTGCAGAGTAGTGAAATCGCTTGACATAGATGGTTTTGATTCATCAATGCCTTATATACGTGAAATTATTGTTAGAAAAGAGGATGGTGGTGGTAATGGAGCTATTCTTGAGAATCAGAACTCAAATGGCGATTCCAATGGAAAATGCTCTGATTCAGGTTATAAAGAAGAATTGATCAGAAAAGCAGAACCTCTGATAGCTGAGGAGCCATTGAAACCATGGATTACTTTGAAGAGGAATGTAAAGAACATCAAGTACCTTCCATCAATGGTGGACATAAGCTTTAAGAACAGATATGTCTATGTGGATGTTGGAGCTAGAAGCTATGGCTCTAGTATTGGAAGCTGGTTTAGGAAACAGTACCCAAAACAGAATAAGACCTTCCACGTTTATGCAATTGAAGCCGATAAAACTTTTCATCAAGAGTATGGGTCCAAAAAGGGAATCACATTGTTGCCTTATGCAGCTTGGGTGAAGAATGAGACCTTAACTTTTGAAGTTCATGGAGACCCAGGAAAGAAGGAAGTGAAAGGTAGAGGAATGGGTAGGATTCAACCTGTGAAATCTGCAGGTGGGTCTGTTGATGATGGTGAAGTATTGGAGAAGATACAAGGGTTTGATTTTGCAGAATGGTTGAAGAAAACTGTTTCAAGGAATGATTTCGTTGTGATGAAAATGGATGTGGAAGGTACTGAGTTTGATCTGATTCCAAGGTTGTTTGAAACTGGAGCTATTTGTTTGATAGATGAGATTTTTCTGGAATGCCATTATAATAGGTGGCAGAGATGTTGCCCTGGACAGAGGAGTCCAAAGTATGAGAAAACATATGATCAATGCTTGGAGCTCTTCAATTCTCTAAGGAAAAGTGGAGTTCTGGTTCATCAATGGTGGTGAAACGAAATGAATGATCAATCCTTCACATTTTCTGTAACATTCTAGGTTTTTTTCTCTTACCTTACTATGTAGTTACTACATATTTGATATTTCTTCTTCACAGGGTTTTCACACTTTTTAGTTTTTACCCAACCTATAATAGATTAGAGAGGTGTTCTTGTTCTTGTTCATGTGTTTTCAATTCTCTTTACTTTTTAGAATTTTGATCCATAGAATTAGTTTATTTCTCTGCAGAATCAAGATTTGTCTTGGAATCAATTTCCCCTTCAGGAACCAGCTGTCTCACGAGTTTGGCTTTCCTGAGATAAAGAACTCAATAATTAGGTATGAAAATAGATAATTGGGAGATCTAATGTTTTTCAGCTATGAACATGCTTACATATAAGTTAGATTTTGATCAATGTCACAGAGAACTTTATTGGATATGTGGGAGATCGAATATCTATATACATAAAGAATTGATTAAAACGATTATTGTAAGAGAATGGTGTTAGATTAAGAGGGATGATTATTATAAATATTTGAATGATCAATCAGACTAATATCATATATAATAATCTGTTTAAGAAAATAATTTTTATTCTTCTACAATTCTACTTTTTTTTTTTGTTAAGATGAACAGTAAACAATATTAGCTCCTGAAACTGAAACGTCTACATCTTTAGGACAGAATTCAGTGTCCCAATGTGTTAAAACAGAGATGGAGAGATTATTGGCGAATCACCTGGACAAGTTGGATCATGTGTGTTGGTGGGTCATGCATGGGAATGTTATCATACATGATGGTTTTGGTAGAAAGAGAAGAGTTCATTCATGCCAGTCAAGTCCTTTTCTTATACCCTTTACCGGAAAATTATTTATCATTCATATGCTCTTTTGATAAGACGGATTTTAATTTATTTTTGAAATCATTTTGCTAATGTGTGTGTGAATTGATTAGGGATAAATCAATCATATTGGAAATTTCTACCAAGGTATATATGATAGAAGCATTAGGTGAGGTAGGATTTTTTACTTTATTTCATTCTCCGGTCCTAATCGAACCAGTCCAACAGTGCGAATCAATTTTCATAACATTATTTTATTTACTAGTTTACATTAAGAAGTTAATTTCTCACAAGCTTGTAAATTTAACTTTGAATTTTTATTGAGAGATGTAAGTACATTTTATGCTCTATAATATCTCGAAAAATTAGGTAAAGAGATGTCACCACCCATTTCGTGAGAGCTGAAATGTTTGAATGTTTAAAGGATGGGCGGTGAGCTGATTGTGTGCCAAAGTGAAAGGTTGAGTATGTATAATTAAATTATAGCATTTAGGCTTCTATGGTACACTTTCCTTTTTCTGTTTATAGTTTCAAGAATAAAGATTGATAAATAATTTATAAGAATGAAGAAGATTATAATTCAATGTGACTCAGGATAATATATGTACGCACATATATGTATATTCATTTTTTTTATATATGCTTTAGTACATTAGACATGTTCTAATTTTTAATTTTTTCAATCTTAATGAATTAAAAAGAAAGTTGACATTACATATATATATATACACAATATACTAAAAATGTGAATATATAAGACGCATGCAACATTAAAGTTTAAACATAATAAATACCTTTAAATATAGGGTAAATTACACAAAAGGGCCCTGTGGTTTGACCCATTTTCAGATAGGGTCCCTGTGGTTTAAAAAGTGTCAAAGGGGGGCCTTGTGGTTTCCTCCGTTAACAAATAGGGTCCCAGGTGGTTTTTTCCATCCAAATTAACGGTGTGAAGTTCAAGGTGGACTGTTTTGTAATTTAAGCATTTCTTTAGATTAAAACAAACTAGAAAAGGACTATTTTGAAATTTGAACCAAAATGCAAATTCAAAAAAGCAAAAACCCCTTAGCTTCTTCTTCTTCGTCAGTCACTCACACCCTCCTCCGCCACTCTCCTCCACCGTCGCCGCCGCCGCCATTACCAGCCATGGCTCTCGACCCTTCCGAAGCCGACGCTCTTCGCAGATCCTACGCCCAATCTGGCTTGTGGGAAGGCCACAACACTTAGGACCTTGAACAAGCTTTCCACGATGTAATTAAAGTGGTACTATCGGATGCATCTCATCCCATCTCACTATCACTTTGTTCCTGCCATGAACTTGCTCTAACATTGTCCTTTATTGTTGCCATGGAGACTCTGTTTTTACTCTGATATTTTTGCTTGAGGAAACAATTATCACTGCACCAAATTGCCACAAACACACACTCTGTATTCTAATTCGAAGTTGAAGTCTTAAAATTTTTTCATTCTCCCAAACAATACAACAACATGATAAATAAATATATATATAGCAATACAAACAAAATAGAAACAAGAACCGATTTACCTATTCACTAATCATTAAAAGAAGGGAGAACCGTCCATAACTTAGCAGCAATGTCTACAAGATCCAAGCGGCGTTGGTGATAAGTTGAGAAGACGAGAACACAGTACTAGCAGGGTGAAAAGACAAGAGCATGGTGTAAGCGACAATGTTGGCAAGATTAAAGTGGTACTTCGGATCTGCGAAGAGCGTCGGCTTCGGAAGGGTCGAGAGCCATGGCTGGTAATGGCGGTGGCGGCGACGGTGGAGGAGAGTGGCGGAGGAGGGTGTGAGTGACTGACGAAGAAGCTAAGGGGTTTTTGCTTTTTTGAATTTGCATTTTGGTTCAAATTTCAAAATAGTCCTTTTCTAGTTTGTTTTAATCTAAAGAAATGCTTAAATTACAAAACAGTCCACCTTGAACTTCACACCGTCAATTTGGATGAAAAAAACCACCTGGGACCCTATTTGTTAACGGAGGAAACCACAAGACCCCCTTTTGACACTTTTTAAACCACAGGACCCTATCTGAAAATGGGTCAAACCACAGGACCCTTTTATGTAATTTACCCTTAAATATATTAGTTACTACAGTAAGACAAATAATAAACAACTTTATTCATTATACATTTCATTCTCTATCTCAAATTTTATTCTATATTTTTAAAAAAATTTGGAGGGTTAGTCACTAACGGGTAAGTTGGCTAACTATGGATGGTAAGACCCAGTTCGTTTGTGTTCTGATTATAATCTATTCTGATTATAATCGTAATAAACATGTTCTTTTACGTCTTTTTCTGATCAAATTATAGTCCTAATTTTTTTATAATCAAATACACTTCAATTACACTTATCATAGTTTGAAAGCTCGACCAACTCAATTGGCTTGGCTTGATTTAAAAAATTGAAATGTGAGTTTGAAAATAAAAGATAAAGAAATGCCCAAATAATAGTAATAAAAAACAGCTTCAAATCCAATTTCGATTCTTTTCAAGTCTAATTCAAAAGCTCGACGCGTTTTTTATTTATTAATATTAATTTTATATTAGTTATTGATACATCACTATTTGGGCGTACGCCTAAACGGCCCTCGCACCGGGCCTCTTCTCCTCTCCGCACCTTGCGAGACGCCCTCGAGTCAATCGGGCGCCCTAAGCACAAGTAGGGGCGGCCGTGATCCATCCTGGGTCTTGGCGCACGTCCCCCAAATGACACGTGGTCACCCACGACTACCCCACTCCGCAATCCACGCTACGGGAGATCGTGGGTTGCTGACTTGCTCATACCCACGATCTCCAATTTCTAGGCGCCCGCCTAGCGACACAACACGCAATCACCCACGATTGCCTTGCTCCGCAAATCTCGGCCTCCACCATCTTCGCTGGTGGAGATCGTGTCCAGTACGTGGTCCGCCCCGCACGCTGACCACCTCTCTCCTCCCTGCTCTATAAATAGAGCCCATCTCACCAGTTCAAGGTTAGCTACTTCTTTCACTCTGAAATTCTCTTACTCTCTTATCACTCTCTTACTAACTTGAGCGTCGGAGTACACTTCGCAGGGCCCCCCTATGAAGCTCTTGCAGGTTCTTGTTCAACTCTCGGCTCTCGCAGCCCTCTCCGGTGAACTAGGTAACTGCTAGCCATTTTCCAGTTTATCATTGGCGCCGTCTGTGGGGACCCATCTCCTCACCTGCTGAACTTTACGGGCTCTTACGCTCGTCCTCTATTGCTTTTTCTTTACAAAAGCTAACTCACCAACGTTTACCTTGTTGAACTAGGTGATCTCTACTTTTCTATGGCTCATAGCGACTCCCCTCGCGATCCGCTCTTGGACGAACCCTCTGATTCCCAGGAGCACGCCCTAGGCTCCCAGGAGAATCAGGAGCAAGAGGAACATCGAGAAGAGGGAGCGCCCTCTCGGGTTGCACCACCAGCCGATATGGGCGCGACGGGCCCGACTTTCCAGGACATGGACATTATGGCAATCTTTCGTAGCATGATGAGGGAGCAGACAGAATCCCTACGTCGTGAATTCCAGAGCCTATCGGTTCATAGCACCCCCCAGGGGTCGAACCCCGGCCGCCGTAACACCACGGCCGCCTCGGCCCAAGAAAACGCACCTGCTGCTGGCTTCGAAGACGAGCCGGGCACCTTCATCCCCCAGAAGGGACCGTTCGCCGTATCCATCCAGCGCGATATCGTACCTCAGGGCTTCAAGATGCCCGAGAAGATGGTACCCTACGAGCCAACTGCAGACCCAAATCTGCACTTGAAGGCGTTCCATGCAAACGTCCAACTGGCCTCACTCACTGAAGGGAAGAAGTGCAAGCTCTTTCCTACCACTCTTGGTCCAGAAGGACTTCATTGGTACGCCCGCCTACCAGATTACTCCATACATAACTTCGACGAGCTGGAGGCCGCCTTCCTAAAGCGCTTTGCCACCAGTATTGTGTACAAGAAACCCTCCACGGTCATGGCGGACCTTATTCAGGGCTCCAGCGAGAGCCTCCGGGATTTCCTTAAGCGCTTCTCCGAGCGCTGCCACGAGGTGGAGGACTTAGAGGACAGCGTGGCCATCCACGCTTTCAAGCAGGGCTTACGCCCGGGCAACGTATCCAACGAGTTGGCGCTCGCCAACCCCAAGACCCTTGACGCGCTGCTGAAACAGGTTCGGGATTTTATTCTTAAGGAGGATAACCAGGTTGCCTCCAAGAGCCGCTTCAGCAAGTTGAAGGATATGCAGAACGCCCAGACAAGCACCCGGGCTCAGTCCGCCAATGGGAATGGCAATGGAAGGTGGAAGAGGCACGACCGCCCTTCCAACTCGTCCCCAGGGGCCCAGCGCACGCCCTTCACGGGCAAGTTCCCGACATACCACATCCTGACCGTCTCTAGGTCAGAGATCCTGCGTGCCTGTGGATCCCTTGAGTTCTTTCCGGTGGCCCGGCCCCTCCCGGTAAAGACCGGTCGCCCGCGCGACACAAGCAAACATTGCCGTTATCATAACGGCTATGGCCACACTACAGACGAGTGCATCTCTCTGAAGGATGCAATCGAACAGCTTATCCGAGACGGCCACCTGGCCGAGTACAAGCAGAAGAAGCGGCCGGAGTCTGATGGGGACGCCTCCCATCAGAAGAACAGGAAGGTCGCTGAGGGCGGAACTAGCGGCTCGAAGCATTCTGAGGCGCCCGTCCGCAACGTCGTGAACACCATTTCTGGGGGAATACACATGCACAAGACCCCCCACAATCGAAAACAAATCATGCGCTCCATCATGTGCATGCATTATACGAGCGTCAAACGCTCACACGAAGACATCCACGCGCCTATCACTTTCACCCACGACGAGCTCAAGCCCGTGGAATATGATGAGCCTATGGTTATAACGGCGCGCATATGCAAGATCGACGTACGGCGCGTGCTGGTAGATCAAGGATCCTCTTCAGACATCCTCTACTTTCACGCCTTCGAGCACCTGGGCATCCCGCTGAGCGCCCTGAAGCCTTTCAACGAGCCTCTGATTGGCTTCGCCGGGACAAGGACGCCCGCCGAAGGGGTTCTCGAAACCAAGCTCACCCTCGAGGGTGATGGCGACCCGCCCTGGACGGCAGCCACATACGCCAGTTTCATCGTTGTAGCCGCTCCTTCAGCATACAACGCAATCCTCGGGCGCTCCAGTCTCAACGCTTTCAGAGCAGTGATCTCCACTGCCCACCTACTCATGAAATTCCCTACACGTTGGGGAACTGCGAGTATAAGGGGAGATCAACTCGAAGGTCGCCGCTGCTATGCCACAAGCCTGGCTCGTGTAATGATCGATCCCGGGTACCAGACCCGCCGACTCATGGAAGGGATTCCAGACTCCCCTCCCCCGGAGCCCGCCGGAGAGGACACAGACATGGGCACGTCAGAAATCTCTGACCTCCGCGACGAGGTATCCCACTCCAGTGGCTGACGCTCCTTCACTTAGCAACTACTTCTAATGGGTGGATTAGCCGCCCGGCCTTAAGATTAGTTGTTTTTCATTTTCATGTCTATGTTTATTTCCCTTTCCTACAAAATGCTTAAGGCCCTCCTTACGTCATTTTACATGTACGCTCCGACCTACACATGGCGGACGCCCATTTTATTACATTAATGAAATCATTTATTCAATGAATCATTTTTCTTTACAAGATCCCTTTACTTATATGCATTTTATGTCGTACTAGGTCGAGGGCGCACACCCCAAACCTTCGGACACACTCGTCCAAATTCACTTCCCCGGGCACCCGGAGCGAACAGTGAGCATCTCTGCGGATCTACCCGCTCAAGAACAAGCCAGGCTATATTTTTGCATGGTCTGCGTCGGACATGCCCGGCGTCGACCCCCAGTTGGTCATGCACTCTCTCGATGTTGACGACCGCCCAGGAGTCTTTCAGAAGAAGCGCGTCCTGAGGCTAGAGCGGCAGCTCGCCGCCAAAGAAGAAGTAAGCAAATTACTGGCGGCCGGGTTCATCCGGGAAACCAAGTACCCCACCTGGCTGTCCAACGTCGTCCTTGTCCCCAAGCCCAACGGCAAATGGCGGATGTGCGTGGATTTCACGGACCTCAACAAGGCGACCCCCAAGGACCTTCACCCGCTTCCCAGCATCGATAAGTTGGTGGATAACACCTGCGGGTACGCCACCTTGAGCTTCCTTGATGCTTTTTCCGGATACAATCAGATAAAAATGAATCCCAAGGACGTCGACAAGACGGCCTTCATCACTGAACAGGGCATCTACTGTTACAACGTCATGCCCTTCGGCTTGAAGAACGCGGGCGCCACGTACCAGCGTATGATGGACAGGTTCTTCCAAGACAACATCGGAAAAAACATCGAAGTCTACGTTGATGACATGGTCGTCAAAACGAAAGCTGGTGGCGAAGTATTTCAATAAAAGGGTCAAACACCGATCCTTTGACGTTGGCGACCTCGTTCTTCGCGACGTGGCCAACGACCGCCTGAACCGCTCGCACGGGAAACTCCATCCCAACTTGGAAGGACCATACCGGGTCACCAGGGTTATCCCTGGTGGCGCGTACGTGCTCTCTACTTTAGACGGCCGCCGACTCCCAAATACGTGGAATGTCGCAAGCCTCAGAAAATATCTCGACCGCACGGTCAACAATATCACGCTTTGATTTCATTTATGTATTTTCGCATTTATGTCATCTCTTGTACGCTCTTGCATGTTGCAATTACCTACTTTATGTAACGACCGCCAATATATTTCATCAATATTATTATGGCATTCTCTTGAATTTATTCGATTCATTTACATTCGCGTTTGTTTCAATTACTCTCATTTAGGCACAGCCTAATCCACAACTAATTACTACACGCAAAATACGCTCCAATGAAGAGCTCGAAGGCAGGAGGAACGCCTCCATACGCTTTCTTTCTGGCGCTCCGCGCGCCCATGAGCCGAGAAGTTGCTCATACGCCATGCTGGTCCCTTACCTCTTGGCTGGCTAGCCCAAAAGTCCGATCGCCAACTCAGTTGGGCGGACACACACCCACATACATACACTTGCGCAAATATCAAACACAACAGATATGAAATAACAGCAGTTATAATTATCGAAGCAAAAATAATTGGCCTTATGGCCTGCATTAATCAAGGCCAGACTGGCCACCAAATCTGTTTAAAGGGGCACATACGCCCCATACAAATCCACAATATAAAAAAAAAAAAGAGGGCACACACGCCCAGAAAAATTCAGAACGGGGAACACCCCCGAGATTACAAGTACAGGATGACCTAGTCATCCAGAATCACTGACCCATCACCCGGAGCGTGCTCGCCGCTGCCCTCCGCGCCACCGCTGTCCGGGACGATCAACATTTGCTCGGCGTCCGGCTCATTGCCCGCGGTGCTCTGGACGTCCGCCGGGGGCACATAACCTTCATCCCCTGGTCTGAGAGGGGACCGCCCTTCCTGAACCTCCAGCGCGTGGATGGTCCAATCTTCCGGCAGATCAGGCATCGGCGTCCCGGGCTCATCATCATCCGCGCGCATCCGAATCTCCTCCCCGCCTCGTCCGTCGGGCAACAACTCAAAGGTATAGTCAATGCCCGCCTCGTTCTGCCCCGGGTTCAAGAAGCTCAACTGCTTCCGGCAATTCTCGAACCCCCGTGACGTGGCTTGGAGGTAGAACCAATACCATTGGCGGCGTTCGTCTCGTCGCGCGCGCTCTAACCTCTGGGCTTCCCCCGCCCGGTACGCCTCCAGCTCTGCTCTGGCGGACGCAGCCTCCCCCCGCTGCACACCCGCCTCCTGCTCCGCCTTCTTCCTCCTCTCCCTCTCCTTCTTCTTCTCCTCCTCCAGCTTCTTCATCTGGGCCCGCCCGGCCTGAACCTCCTCCACCGCCTTATCCCTGGCAGCTTCCAGTGCTTTCAGCTGCTCAGGCCCGCCGGCCGTTCGGGCCTCCTCCCTCAGGCGGGCCACCTCCTTGGCCAGATTGTGGGACAGCGTCTGCGCCGCGTGACTAGCCACGGACGCCATCAGGCCGAATTGCGCCGCATAATCTGCCGGCGGGCGCTTGTAGGCATCGGCCACCATAGTGTCATGCCACTCATAGGTGCCGTTGGAGTAGAGGGATTGGACGGAGGCTATCCCAGAGAACCTCCCGCTGAATGGTCGCGCTGGCAGATAAGGGAACTCAGCTTCCCCATTCTCATTGACTCGCCGGGCGTCCGGCATCTCCATCCGCGGATTGCTGGGCCCATCGCCATCTGGATGGCTCACCTTGATGAACCGATCCAACTCTACGTCATCCCAGTGGATGAACATCCCGGGATCTGCTGCGCTGGCAACGCGCGCCCTCTTCGATGGCGGCTCCTCCCCCTCAGCTGGACCCTTCCCCCTCCCATCATCCCTCCTCCCCCGCGCAGACGGGCCCCCCGCCTGCCTCATCCCACCAGGCGCTAACACCGGTGGCCCCGCCCTCCTCCTCGACGGGCTCGCCGCCACCTGCCCCGCGCCCCAGACGCTGTATGAGCATGGGACGAAGGGCCTGCACCCCTTGGCCTCCCCCCTGGCACAACTGGCGGCGCCCTCATTCCCCCAATGGCTCTGCCCTGCGCCCTCCCCGGCTCGCCACTCCTCTCCGCCCGGCCACCCGCGCCCGAGCTTCCGGCGCCCTGGGCTTCCGGCCTCCTCTGCGCCTCTTTCATTGCTGCAAAACCAATAACACACTCGTTAGACGCAGCCCAAACAACACAGTCACACATGCGAAAGGAAAGTAAATGTTAGTGTTAGTTAAAATATTACATGTCTGTTCATAATTTTTGTAAAACGAGGTTAGCAGCCTATCCGTCCGCCGCTCCTCCTCGCTCAGATGCCCTCTCCTAATAGGGATGGTCCCCGTGATGGCGTCCGACCACGCCACTGGAAATAACGGGCGTCCATCCTCTTCCCTCACCCACCACGGGCGCTTAACGTTGTTGCGCACTATGGGGAAGTATCTGTCTTTCCAGTTTTTCCAGTTACTTATACTGGCCGGAAACCCAGGTAGAGCGCCCCCCTTTCTCTGAAGGTTCACCCGCCCGTTGTCCCCAGCCTTCACGGAGAACCAATATAAAAACAACTTCACAATGAGCTCCCTGCCCACTGTCCACGCAGCATACTGCACAAATTTCAAACTCCTCCAGGCGTTCGCTGCCAACTGTGCTGGACAACAGTTGAGGTGATTCAGCACCTCCATCTCAAACTCTGTGAACGGCATATCGGAATCACACTCCCGCAACAGGATCTCGTGTACGATGAACCCACGCGGATGAGTCCACCACATAGAATTATTGCCGTCCCACACGCCGACGGCCATGCCGCTCCCCTCTCGGCCGGACCCTGGCCCAAAATACGCCACTTGGGCCGCCTCCAAATCTTCATCGGTGGCAAATTTGGAAGGCTCTGCTGGCGGCCCCATGGTCGCCCTAACTTCGGGGTTCCCAAACCCCTCCGCGGCGTCCCACGCCACCTCGTCACGCGCCATGATCAGGCGCTCCCCCTCGGCCGCCGATCCGCTCAGGGGACCTGTTGCCTCTTCCCTCAACATTGGGGGCTCTCCCTCTGAACAGTCGGAGAGCTCCAACACTTGCTCCTCCGACACGTCTAATGGATCGTGTTCCACTTTTGATGGATGCAAGGTCGCCAGATCCATACCCCCTCTGTAGACAGTAAGTGCGCCCGCCCTTTCACTCGCTCTCCTTGCTAGTAACCTAGCCGCCCGCTGCACCGTTTCCTCTAAGGACTGTCGAACCTCCTCCAAATCTACAGAGCTACTGCCCTGTGTAGTCAAACTACTAACTCTACTTAGTTCTTCACCTTCTGCTAACTCCCTAATGACCACCATGGTCTCTAACACTTGCCAGAAAAGTCAAAACACAAGGGATTAGGAGGTACCTGAAGACATAGTACGATTTGTTGTTAGTTTGGAAGTTGAACAATTTGTGGCGCTCGCCCTGCTTATCAACTACTGAACACTCGTACCCTGGTAACCCTGCAAACAAGAAGGAAACATGTCATCATGACCGTACGACTGGCGACCGCCTCACTCACATGAGACGCCCGCCCTGCAAACCCAGAAAAACCCCAAACGTCACCTTCATCAGAGTATGAACTCGATGAAAACCCAACCCAGAAAACCCAGAAAACCCAAAAAACCCAGAAATCCCTCCCTACCCACACCCATTTTTCGCTGCCTCTCAACTCACGAGACCACCCCCAGCAACGATGCACCACCACCCTTTTCAAACAACCAACCCACTTCCGCCGTCACCCACGACGGCCTCACCAACATCCCGAAACGAAAAAGCATCGACTAACAAGCACAAACCCCAACCCAGCAAGAAACATGCGAAATCAACAGAAAATGCTTACCAGCAAACTTCTCGCTCGAACCGATGAACTTCCACGGTCACTTCGCTTCGATTTCCGGCGACGGTTCGGCAACTCCGGCGACTGGACTCTTCGCTTTCCTCTCTTCTCTCTCCTCAATTCGCTGAAATGGCTAAAAGTGCAAAAGACGCTGCCTCTCCCCCTTTTTATACCCTTGCGAGCGCGGCATACGAGGCGTTTTTTGCTTTTCAAATTTCTGCCTCCCGGGTAGCGACACGTGTCCCTGACAAGACAACCCTACCTACCACTTGCCCGCCCGCCATGAACCACTGACTTTCCGTTTTCCCATGGAAGGCCGCCATTCCTCTTATTTCCTCTGCGCGGGGGACAAGTACTCCCGCACACTTTTGGGCGTTCGCCAATAGACGCGAATACACTGCCCAAGCACGGATCCCATCGCACGCTCTCCATGTTGGGAAATCACAGAGGGAGCGCAGCGGAAGAAATTAAAAATTTTTGGACTAAAACGTAATAAAACCTAAAAGCCAACTCTGTGATTCCTTCCAGGATCCACTAACTATGTTTATACCAGTTTTAGGAAAGATGTTTACCTAGTTTTGATCGGTGATTTGTCGTATTCGCGAATTTGAGAAGTCCACAGAGTGTCCTTCCTCTACCAGTAATCCACACGAGCAGTTTGGCAGATGCCTAGGTGCTAGCCTCCTTCACTTCTTTCCAAGTGAAAACGGGAACTATATCTATGGTTCTTGAATAATCAAGATGTGTTCTTCATTAACAAGATTAATTGGGATTGGCGATTTTTCACTCTCTATAGATGCTCTAGGCGAATTCTTAGTCTGACCAAGAATTAATCTATGTTGTGAATTGTTTTCAAATAGGCGCCTAGGGGCCCTATTTATAGTGTTCTCATTCCTAGTTTTAGGGAATCCTAATCCAATCAGGATATCTCTAAGATATGGGATATCTTTTAGATATCTCAAATTGTCTTTTGATTTATAATATTAAACTTAATATTATAATTCAAAATA
>QANZ01005047.1:0-15414 GCA_003254925.1 Chamaecrista fasciculata
TTTTAGCGCTTGATTAAACTAATATAAACATATACAAAATTTATAACAACAATCTCTCCATTTTTGATAATGGCAAAAATTCAAACTAGTTTACATATCAAAAGGTTGAGGTCATAAGGAATCAGAGCGCAAAAGAAAAACAAAATTGATTATGTCCTCTAAACTGATTGTCTTTAAACTAGTCATGTAGATAGGTTCTTTAAATTAATTCTATACTAGGTCTAAGAAATTCCTAAAGACAAATTCTAAGCGATAAAACTTGAGGAATTCTCCCCCTATCAAAAATAAAATATGCACACATATAAAACAATTACAGAGTGATAAACTAGAAAATGGGTTGCCTTACCTAGTTCAACAAGTGAGGGCTGCAAGAGCAAGTTGATCGTCCAAGTACCTACAAGAACTTCACAGGGGGGCCTTGCGAAGAATACTCCGACGCTCAAGTTAGAATGTGAGAGATATGAGAGCAAGAGAATTCTGAGATGCTAACATTTGTCTGCTGGCTTGAGCTCTATTTATAGAGCAGGGGGAGAGTGGTGGCCAGCGAGCGGGGCGCACCACGTGGTCGGGCACGATCTCCACCAGCGGGGATGGTGGAGACCGAGATTTGCGGGACAAGGCAATCGTGGGTGATTGCATGTTGCGTGACTAGGCGGGCGCCAGTCGACTAGAGAACGTGGGTATGACTAAGTCCGTGGCCCACGATCTCCACCAGCGAGGATTGCGGAGCAAGGCAGTCGTGGGTGACTATGTGTTAATCTGAAGGCGCGCGCCATGACCCTGGATGGATCACGACCGCCCCTAAGTGTGCAGAGGGCACTCGATGGGCTCGAGTGCGCCTTGCCAGGCTTGGAGGGGAGAAGAGGCCCGGTTCGAGGGCTGTTTAGGCGTACGCCCAAATAGTGATGTATCACAGAGCATATGTACAGAGCATATATATGAAATAAAAAGACTAGGGTCAGAGAAATACCTTGAGTATGTATAGAGCATACAGATCATCAGGAATAACTATCAGGAGTAATAGCAACCATATATAATCAGAGCAAACAAGTATAATCAGATATCTAATCAGAGCATCAATAATCAAAGCATATCAGAGCATATATCTCGAACTTGGTCTTTCTCACTTAGAGAAACCAGTAGCAAACTTTCTCCCCCTTTTGACATGATCAAAAAGGGTTCTTGCATGAAGGTTTAGCACAGAGCATATACAGATATAATTCGCAAGAGAGATATAAAATCCAAGCATTAATAAGATAATGAGCCTAAGGGCTCGCAAATATCCAGAACATTAAAACCAAGGTTCATAACAAAAGAACTTAAAAGATTATCTGATACAGTCATCCAACAAAAAGCTTAAAAACATAAAACATGAAAAACATGAGATGGAATGCATGAGGAATGATTTGAAGGATGGATGAGTGGTTTATGGATTGAGGATGGTTTATTGTGGTCGAGGACGAATGGTTTGTAAAGGCATGGCAAAGGTTGGTGAGACTTGGGCAGTAGATGGAGAGGCTTGGGTTTTAGTGGAGCCACGAGGTGGAGAAGGTTGTGGATTGTAGTAGCCAGTGGTACGAGGAGGTTGATACTTGACAGTAATTGGAGAGGAGATGAGGTCAATTATCTTCTTCACAGATGCTTCCATGGTAGTGTCTTGCTTGGCTTCATCTTAACCAATCTTCATGATAGTGACGTGAGAGTCTTGAGAGGACTTGGTCAGGGCAGCAACTTGTTCACTAATAGCACCAAGCAACTGTCTAATATTTGTCATCCTATCACACATAGTATCAAACTTAACAGTCAAAATAGCAAGGATGGCATTTGTAGGATCAAAGGCAGATGGAGCATCAGGAACTGTCGTATCCGCAGCAAGAGGAGCAACTTCTTCACTATCAATAGCAGGAGGAGGAGTAGGATCATGTGTTTGTTCCTTGGAGGGATCCTGTGACTCAGTATAATCAGCTTCCTTGTTGATGTCCTCCTTATCAGTAGATGAAGACTTAGCAACATCTGGCTTAGGAAGTCCAGACTGATCACTCTCAGTACCTTCAGAGTCTTCAGAGTCATTTGCAGTAGGCTCAGGTGTTTCTTCCTCTTCTTCTTCATACTCTTCCTCAGATGGAACAGGGGTGATCTCCTTTTCCTTTCCTTTGTGAGAAGATTTCTGAGGAGAGATCATCTGTTCCTTTCCTTTTCCACATACTTCTTCCTTTGTCGCTTAGTAGGGGGCTCATCATTGAGATTCTCGGTTTCCACTTCTTCTGCTAACTGTTCCTCAGGAATAGGAATTCTTAGATAATTCAACAGACTTCTCCCATAGCTAGCTTGTCAGGATGCCTCCTTAGGAATCTCATTAGAAAGATCAATTTTCATATAGTTTGTGATGCGGGTGATGAGCATACCATAGGGCATATCTAAGGTTTGACCAGCAAGAAAAGCTTTCATATGAGACAGAACAATGAATGGCACATCTAACAAAAGATTATTCTTAATACACCAAAGGTAGAAAATCTCACGGTTATCGGGAGTATTTTTCTTATAAGCCTTCGGAACCAGGAGCTGTGTAATGGCATGGTGCATAACTCTGGTCTCATCATCAAAATCATCAGGACAGATGTTATCTTGGCTCTTCCCTGTCAGCATTTTGATTGCGTGCTTCTTCCCAAACCCTTTGTACTTGACATGGTTACAATCGAAGACTTTCACAGTTTCTTTGTACTTTCCAAAGCCCAGAAGTTTTGTGATCAGTTTCTCATTTACTTCACACTTGACTCCTCGCAAGAACATGTCTCCTCTTAATCATTCTTTCTTGAAGGTCATATTTGCGAAGAACTCCTGGACAATGGTTGGATAAACAAATTCATTCATGTCAATCAAGCATCCCATTCCCGATGCTCTCAAATAGTCGAAACATTTCATCTTGATCTCCTGAAAGAATGTCAGATTTACTTTTCTTGGAGGCACTAGTTTCTTTGACTTGTAGACCGATTTGAAGCGATCTTTCTGAGGAGTCCCGCAGAAGGGTCGTTTCTTGTAATCTTCCTTCGAAGTTTTCTCAGCGGTTGAGGATTCAGGGTTCTTTCTTTTGGGTGCCATTGATGAATGTAGAAGGTCTAGGGTTTGGTTTGTTGGAGAGAGAGATGGATGTCGAGAGACATGTTTGGAGAAGATAGAATGAATGAATGCGATATGAATGCAATGTGTTTTAAGAGAGGAAAGTTTGAATTTTGAAAATGAGTTGATTAAGGAGGGAAAAACTCAACGGTTAAACCCCTTTTAAAAACCGTCTTTATTGCTTTAATGAGAGAGATTTTAGGAAAACGTGCGTGTGTGTAGATGGGATAAGATGTGTGTGTGAGAGGATAAAAACTGATTTGCTACTTTAATGATCATAACAACACATCACAATTGATCTTCACACAAAATAAAAAAAATTTCACATGCAATCACATATAATAAAATCACATACAATAATCACACATACTAAGAATTAATTTAGCACACATAGTCACAAAATAAATTAGCACACATTCAAACAAATAAACTCAAACAATCAGAGCAAAAATAAATTTAAATAAATACTTGTTACCGTTACTGAACACACAGTTCTTGAGGATCTTTTTTCAGATATCTTCAAGCATTCCTAACTCTCTTCTTATTCTAAAGAAGCTTTCATTTGGAAAAGGCTTTGTCAATATGTCCACCAATTGATTTTCAATAGGAACAAATTCTAGCTCAATGTTTTCTTTGAGAACATGATCTCTTAGGAAATGATGTCTGATCTCAATATGTTTCGTCTTTGAATGTTGTACATGATTCCTTGAGATGTTGATAGAGCTTGTGTTGTCACACTTGATAGGAACCTTCTCAAAATTCAGACCAAAATCTCTGAGTTGTTGTATCATCCATAGAATTTGTACACAACAACTACCAGTAGAGATGTATTCAGCTTCAGCTATTGATAGAGCAACTGATGTTTGCTTTTTACTAAACCCGGACATCAAACAATGTCCGAGGAACTGACAAGTTCTTGAGGTACTCTTTCTGTCCAGCTTACATCCAGCAAAATCAGCACCAAAATAAACCAATAAATCACAGATATTATCCTTAGGATACCATAAGTCATATTTCTCTGTTCCTGCAACATACTTAAGAATTCTCTTCACAGTTGTTAGATGACACTCCTTAGGATCACTTTGGAATCTTGCACATAAGCACACAGAGAACATAATATCTGGTCTACTTGCACTAAGATATAACAAAGAACCAATCATACCTCGATATACCTTTTGATCAACACTTTTACCTTGAGGGTCTTTATCGAGTTTGATTGAGGAACTCATAGGAGTGGATGCTTCTTTAGCATTTGCCATACCATACTTCTTCAGGAGTTCCTTGGTGTACTTTGTCTGAGATATAAATATGCCTTCTTACTTTGCTTTACTTGAAGTCCAAGGAAGAAAATAATTTCTCCCATCATGCTCATCTCAAACTCATTGGTCATAACTTTTGAAAATTCCTTGCATAGAGACTCATTAGTAGATCCAAAAATAATGTCATCAACATAACTTTGCACAATCAATATATCATCTTTACTGTTCCTCACAAACAGGGTAGTATCAGTTGTTCCTTTGAGGAATCCCTTATCAGTAAGGAATCCACTTAATTTGTCATACCAAGCTTGAGGAGCTTGTTTCAAACCATACGGAGCTTTATGCAGTTTATAGACATGATTAGGTTTATCAGCATTCTCAAATCCAGGGGGTTGATTAACATATACTAGCTCATTAATATATCCATTTAAAAATGCACTTTTGACATCCATTTGATATAACTTGAAGTCCTCATAACATGCAAAAGCAAGCACCATACGAATAGATTCTAGTCTAGCAACAGGAGCAAAAGTTTCATCATAATCAATACCTTCAACTTGTGAATAACTTTGAGCACCTAACCTTACTTTGTTCCTTACCATATTTCCTTGCTCATCCAGTTTGTTCTTGAAGACCCATTTTGTTCCTATGACTGATTGATCCTTAGGAGCTGGAACTAGGGTCCATACTTCATTTCTTTCAAACTGGTTTAACTCGTCTTGCATAACAATGATCCAGGAGTCATCTGTTAAGGCTTTCTCGATGGCTTTTGGTTCAACTTGAGAAACAAACGCCATGTGATTCATACTTTTGTTTGAGCGTGTTCTTACACCATCGCTCAGGTCTCCTATGAGGAACTATTGTGGATAGTTCCTTGAGCCTTTTCCATTCACGTGGTACTTTTCTCACTTCAGAGGTTTCTCCTTATATATCTTCTTGAGGAGCAATACCTGCATCAAGGTTAGTAGCAAAAGATGTAGAAGGTATAGAATCACTAACCTTATCAGCTTCTTGAGACTGTTCCTTGCTAGGTTCCTAATCAATCTGAGCACCAGGAATTGTTTCAGAATCTGACTCTTCCTCGTCTTCCTGATTGACTTCTTTTTGAACATGAGGAACTGTTTCATCGAACACAACGTGCATAGATTCTTCAATGGTTCTGTTTGCCTTGTTGTATACTCGATAAGCTTTGCTTGAGGAGGAATATCCCACAAATATTCCTTCATGAGTCTTTGAATCTAGCTTTCCAATATCTTCCTTATTGTTGATGAGGATGTAACACTTACATCCAAATGCATGAAAGTAACCAATGTTTGGTTTTCTTCCTTTCCATAACTCATATTATACTTGGTTGAATTGAACATCACCTTATGTCCCTTGTCACATAGTTGACTTATGCTGAGCAGATTATGCTTAAGATCATCAACAAGATATACATCATCAATTGATAAAGTAGATGATAAATGCACTTTACCAATACCAACGATCTTTCCTTTCTTGTTGTCACCAAAGGTCACACATTTCCTAAGTCCTTAATGGTAATGGACTGGAAGTTCTTCAGGTTCCCTGTCATGTGTCTTGAGCACCCTGAGTCCAGGAACCACTTGTTCTTCCTTGTACTAGTCCTCGGGCACACCTACAGAAACAATGGAAATTGTTCAGGTACCCAAATCTCCTTGGGTCCTCACGACATTAGTTCCTTTCAAGGATCCCTTAGGAACCCAGACTTGCTTAGTAACCAGGAAAGAATTCTTGATATTGCTTCTGATATTCTGAGTGCCATAATCATAAGTCAGATGACCTTTGTTCCTGCACTTGTAACATGTTTTGTTAACAAAAGGTCTGAATGACTTTTTCTTTCTGTCAGGAGCTTTACTTCCTGAGGAACTCTCAGCATGATCATCTTCACATACAGTTCCTTCCTTTACAAAAGGTTTTGCTACCTTCTTCTTCTTATCATGTGGATCATCATTAGACCCATCATAGCCGACACCTTCCTTGTCATAAAAGCAGTTTTGGGAGCCGAGCATAAGATCTAGCTTCTTTCTTCCTCCAACAAGGTTCTCAAGATCTTTGCTTAGAACTCTATTCTGATTCTTAAGGAACTCATTCTCCTTGTTCAACTTCTCATATTCTTGGCTTTTTACTTCAGCAAGCTTTGCTTTTTCTCTCTCTTCTATGAGACTAATATTTTTCTTCTCAAGAACAATATTTTTTTTCTCATCTCTTCACATTCTTCTTCTTTTTCTTTTCTCAACTTCTCACATTCTTCTCTCATAGCTTCATACTCACTTTTCAACTTTTCATTCTCTTCTTCTAATTCTCTGTTTTTCAACTCCAGCTCATTCTTCTCTTTTCTCTCATTTTTCAACTTCTCTCTTTGAATAAAGAAAGACTCAAGCAGCTTAGAGGATTCATACACAAGCTCATCAGTACTTAAATCAGCAAAGATATTCAAGTTGAATTTTACCTCATTATCCCATGAGGATTCAACAACCATTGCCTTCTTCTTTCTAAATTTTGACTTTTTGAGTAGAGGGAAATCTGGTCTGACATGTCCAGGCTTCTTACATTCATAGCACATCACTTCTTTATCTTTCTTGAAGTTGTTGTCTTTTCTGAATGAAGGGTTCCTCGCTGGTCGAGAGTTCTTCCTCAGGAATCGCTTCCTTCTCGGGTTGAAGAACTTATTAAAGCGTCTTGCTAGCAGCACCGGTTCCTCATCATCTTCATCATCGCTTTCAACAGCTTTGAGGGCAATCCCTTTACTCTTCTTGAGGTTCTGTACTTGCTCAGCTAGGAAAGTTGACTCATATGTAAGTAAGTTTCCTCTGAGATCATCTACGATCATTGTCTTTAGCTTTTGGCTTTCATGAAGAGCTGTCACCTTGATTTCCCAGATTGAGGATAAACTCCTCATAACTTTTCCTACAAGTTTCTCCTGCTCAAGACGTTCTCCTAAGGAATCCAGATCATTGACGATTTTTCCGAATCTCTCGAACATCTCATCAATCTTCTCGGTTTCCTTCATCTGGAAGTTCTCATATTCTTTCATTAGTGAATCAATTCAAGACTTCCTCAGCTCGGTTGTTGTTTCATACGTGACTTGGAGTTTGTCCCACATTTCTTTGGCAGTTTCACATCTTAATAACTTCTTGAATTCATCTGCACTCACTGTTGGGAAATCACAGAGGGAGCGCAGCGGAAGGAAAAAATTAAAATTTAAAAACAAACTTAAATATGCTAACTCTGTGATTCCTTCCAGGATCCACTAACTATGTTTATACCAGGAAAGTAAAGATGTTTACCTATTTTCGATTGATGACTTATCGTGTTTGCGAATTTGAGAAGTCCGCTCCAAGTGTCTTTCCTCTACCGGTGATCCACACGAGCAGTTTGGCAGATGCCTAGGTGCTAGCCTCCTTCACTTCTTCCCAAGTGAATACGGGAACTCTATCTATGATTCTTGAATAATCAAGAACTGTTCTTGACTTTCAAGATTGATTGGGATGTACTAATATTATCAGGTGCAGGTCTAATTTTCTTTTCAAGAAAATCGACTCACTCTCATAATATTAGGACTAGGCGAATTTTACTCTCAATAGGTGCACTAGGCGAAATTCTTAGTCTAACCAAGGATTTCTGTGTGTTGTGACTTGTGTTTGTGTTAGGCGCCTAGAGCCCTATTTATAGTGTTCTCATTCCTAATCTTAGGGAATCCTAATCCAATTAGTAAATCTCTAAGATATTGGATATCTTAAAATATCTCTTGATTTATAATATTAAACATAATATTATAATTCAAAAATAAATAGGTGGCAAATCGAATTTGAGACTCAAAATCAAATCTTGAGATCAAATCTTTATTGCTCAAATCCTATTGGTTGGAATGAGTCATGAGGAATTTGATTTTATAATTTAAATATTACTTTAATATTACTTACTATAAAATTCGAATTTGCCTATCTCTCAAACTCAAAGTGCAAGATCAAATCTTGCACCCCAAGAAACAAGCTAGGCGCCTTCCTCATGTGTCTTTGGAGGAATTTTATAGCAACCCAAACTCCTTAGGTGGTTATAACTAATTCCTAATAATTTTGAATAAAAATATTACTTTAATATCTTTTAATTCAAATCCCATATCTTTTCAAAAGATATTCTTCTTATCTTTATTTTAATTAATAAAACATTTTCATTAATAAAATTAAGATAATAGAGGCGCCACCCTCATCTCTTGTTTTCCTAATATTGGTGAATTTAATAAATCAATAATTTCCTAACTTTTAGGAAACTTATTTAATTTATTTATTCCCTAATATTTTAAACAAGAATTTAATTGTAAACCTTTTTAACAATTAATTTATATTTAAATTTGTCTAACAAATTTAAAAACTACAATCATAGATATTTATTTAAGACAAGATTTAATGTCCTAAGACATTTAACTATGTCTTAAATTGTGTCACCAAAGTGACTCACGAATTAACCCTAATTCGTGTCCCAAAATTAGCATCTTGATCCTGCTCATGTGTGACCCAGCAGGCCTCACGTGAAGTTGGCAGCAAGTCATCTTATGACTCACAAGTCGTGAGCGGACTCTAGCAAGCCATCACGACTACCCAAAACACGCGAGTTATCGCTTTAACGTTTTTAACGATTTAACCTAAATACCACCTTGTCATAATTCCTATTGTCTCACGATATTTTGGTCATGGATCAGGCACGGGAATGTCATCCATAATCCAAACCACAACTTTCTCGATTTCCTGAGTTAGTCCCAATTCCCAGCGTGGCCACGCATTTCTTGGACAGACTCATCGAGGGCGCCAGTTAAATATCTCTCATCTTAATGAGGGACAAAATCCCATTTTGGTCAACCACATTCCTTTGCACGGTAATCAACCAAACCCGTACCTAGCCTGTATGGCTACCCTGCTACGGGTAACGTTGGACTAGGCCAAAGTTTGACAACTACAATGCCGGAATAGTCAAGACCTCAGGTCTAAGGCTATCGTGACAGGTGTACAGGAGAGGCTCGCTTATGACTAAACCCATGCAGGACTCTCCGGGTCGGTCCAGCAATTTGTAACCCTTACAAAATTGCACCATGACTCTCGAGAAGCATCTAGTGCATGTATCTCTATACACCGAGGTCATGCTGGTCTTAGTTCATTTACGTTCCCACGTGAATGATCGACCAGGGACAGTTTTAGATTAATTATCTTATAATTAATCAAGGACGCTATCATAGTAAACACGCTAATAATATGATAACAACATAATTTATCTCTATAAATTAATCAAAAATATATATGTTCAAATAACACATAAATAAAATGATTGGCCCTAGGGCACAATCTCCATCAAACTCCCACTTGCTCTAGGGTACAATCATTAATTAAATCGTTCCTACACTTAGGTACATTCATCAATGCGTCTAATCCCCATCGACGTTACATGTCGTTCATGTACGACCCTCGCAAGAGGTTTTGTAAGAGGATCGGCAACATTATCCTCGCCTGCTACTTTACATATCTTAATATCTCCTCTATCAGCTATTTCTCTGACAAGGTGATAACGTCTGAGTATATGTTTGGTCCTTTGGTGGGACCGGGGCTCCTTAACTTGTGCAATAGCCCCACTATTGTCACAATATAAGGTAACGGGATCAGCAATGGACGGAACCACTCCAAGCTCAGTGATGAACTTCCTAATCCATACAGCCTCCTTCGCTGCATCTGATGCTGCAATGTACTCAGACTCCGTTGTAGAATCAGCAATCGTGCTCTGTTTGGAACTCTTCCAACTCACGCTGCCACCGTTCAGGAGAAACACATATCCTGACTGCGATTTAAAGTCGTCTTGATCGGTTTGGAAACTGGCGTCAGTGTAACCAGTTACACTCAACTCCTCATCAGTTCCACCGTAAACCAAGAACTCATCCTTAGTTCTTCTCAAGTACTTAAGGATGTTTTTGACAGCGGTCCAATGATCCTCTCCAGGGTCTTGTTGGAACCGGCTTGTCATGCTTAGGGCAAATGATACATCAGGTCGAGTACACAGCATGGCATACATAATGGATCCAATTGCCGAAGCATAAGGGATGCCACTCATGCGCCCTCGCTCAACAAGTGTCTTTGGACACTGTTTCTTGCTAAGGGTCAAGCCATGATTCATCGGAATGAATCCCTTCTTGGAATCTTGCATACTGAACCTTTTCAGTATCTTATCCAAGTATGTACTCTGACTCAATCCGAGAAGCCTTCGAGGTCTATCTCTATAGATCTTGATGCCTAGAATATAGGCAGCTTCTCCTAAGTCCTTCATTGAGAATGATTTTCCCAACCAAGATTTCACAATCTCTAAGGTTGGAATATCATTTCCAATGAGCAATATGTCATCGACATATAGCACCAAGAACACAATTGTGCTCCCACTAACCTTCTTGTAAACACAAGGTTCATCTTCGTTTTGTGAGAAGCCAAACTCTTTAACTACCTCATCAAAACGATGATTCCAACTCCGGGATGCTTGCTTCAATCCATAAATGGATCTCTGAAGCTTGCATACCTTCTCTGGTTCCTCTGGACATACAAACCCCTCAGGTTGTGTCATGTACACATCCTCGAGCAGCCTTCCGTTAAGGAACGCTGTTTTGACATCCATCTGCCATATCTCATAGTCATAATATGCGGCTATGGCAAGGAGGATCCTAATGGACTTGGCCATTGCAACGGGCGAAAACGTTTCGTCATAGTCTATACCATGACGTTGCGTAAATCCCTTCGCAACTAGCCTCGCCTTGAAGATGCTGACATTGCCATCCATATCTGTTTTCTCTTTGAAAACCCACTTGCACCCTACGGGTTTTACCCCTTCGGGTGGAGCGACCAAGGTCCATACCTTGTTGTCGAACATAGATTGCATTTCAGCCTTCATGGCTTCAACCCATTTCTCAGAGTTGGGATCTACGATGGCCTCTTGATAGGTGGTGGGTTCACCACGCTCCATGAGCAACACATCTTTGTTTTCAGTCACGAGAAATCCGTAATATCTCTCTGGCTGAAAACGTGTCCTATCAGACCTTCGTGGTCCTTGTGTTACTGGAGGAGTTTCCACAACGTCTTGTGGTACTTCTTCAGTTTCCGTCTGCGCCTCTGATGTGCTTTGTGGATTTTGAACTTCTTCAAGATCCACCTTACTCCCACTGTTTCTTTTGGAAACTAGGTCCTTCTCTAAGAAGAATCCATTCCTGACTACAAACACTTTGTTGTCAGTTGGGCAGTAAACATAGTATCCCCTTGTTTCCTTGGGGTATCCTACAAACAAGCACTTGAGGGATTTGGGAGACAGTTTATCGTTAGGCTGTTGCTTAACATAAACTTCACATCCCCAAACCTTGAGATAAGACATAATGGGCTTCTTCCCACTCCATATCTCATATGGTGTCATCTCGACTGCTTTAGACAGAACACGGTTAAGTGTGAACGCTGCAGTTTCTAGAGCATGCCCCCAAAAGGAAGGCGGAAGATCAGCTTGACTCATCATAGATCGGACCATATCTAATAAAGTCCGATTCCTCCTCTCAGAAACACCATTCCATTGTGGGGTTCCAGGGGGAGTAAGTTGTGAGACTATCCCACAACTTTTAAGATGGTCAATAAATTCTTGACTCAAATACTCGCCTCCTCGATCGGATCGAAGGACTTTGATTCTCTTGCCAAGTTGGTTCTCTACTTCATTTTGAAATCTTTTGAACATTTCAAAAGACTCTGACTTGTGCTTCATTAGGTAGACATAGCCAAACCTACTGAAGTCGTCAGTGAACATGATGAAGTAAGAGTAACCTCCTCTAGCTTGAATACTCATGGGTCCACATACATCACTATGTATGATTCCCAATGAGTCGGACGCCCTTTCACTGTGTCCAGTGAAGGGAGCCTTTGTCATCTTTCCAAGTAAACAAGATTCGCAAGCATCATATGATTCAAAATCAAATGAGCTCAGAAGTCCATCTTTGTGGAGCTTCTCTAGGCGTTTCTCGTTTATATGGCCTAAACGACAATGCCAGAGGAAGGTTGGATTAGATTCGTTAATCTTAATCCTTTTCGTATCAATGTTATAAATTTTATCATTACGTTGTTGTTCTAATTTTAAGATATAATGATTATCATGCAAATCTCCATAAGCAAATAAAACATCATCTTTATAAATTGAACATCTACCGTTTCCATTAACACAAATAAATCCTTCCTTATCTAAATAAGAAAGTGAAATAATATTCGAACTTAATGAAGGTACGTAATAACAATTGTTCAAAACAAAAATAAGCCCATTGGGCAAAACAAGCTCGTATGTTCCTACGGCTACTGCAGCAACCCTTGCTCCATTCCCCACTCGTAGGTCCACCTCGCTCCTGTCCAGCTTCCTTGTGTCTCTAAGACCCTGCACATTTGTACAAATGTGAGAACCACATGTTGTATCTAATAACCAAGTGGTTTGAGCAGAAAAATGGACATTTATAGCAAAGATACCTGAAGTAGAGGGTCCGGTCCCCTTCTTCTGTTTCTTTAGATCTTCCATGTACAGCTTGCAATTCCTTTTCCAGTGTTCTAGCTTTTGACAGAAAAAGCAAACAGCATCCTTTGCGGGCTTTGCCTTCTTGGCAGGTTGTGGCTTGGCCGCTGGCTTGGTCTCACCATCCATGGCGTTAGCCTTCCTCTTTCCTTTGCCCTTTCCCTTGCCCTTTCCTTTCTGAACCATCAAGACAGTGCTAGGCGCCTTTTGACGGATGCCTCAGCAGTCTTGAGCATCCCATGCAGTTCAGAGACAGATTTCTCTATTCCATTCATGTTAAAGTTCATGACAAACTGGTCATAACTTTTAGGCAGCGAGTTCAGGATCAAATCCGTCGCAAGCTCTAGTGGGATGGGAAATCCGAGCCTACTAAGGTGATCTATGTACCCCTTCATCTTCATGACATAGGCACTAACAGATGTACCTTCAGCCATCTTGCAAGAGTACAGAGCCTTATTGGTCTCAAATCTCTCTTGTCTAGCCTGTTGCTGGAACATTTCCTTTAGATGGGTGACCATCTCTAAAGCCGTTTTGTCCTCCATGTTCTTTTGTAACTCGGGGACCATAGTGGCCAGCATCAGGCAAGCGACATCCACAGCATCATTGAAATCTCATAAGCAGTTCTATCAGCTCTTGGAGCGCTGGCTGCAGGCTCAGCAGGGCAGGGTGTTTCTAGGACATACAATTTTCTTTCCTGGGTGAGAACAATTCTCAGGTTTCGATACCAATCAAGAAAATTTGTCCCAGACAATTTATCCTTCTCAAGGATAGATCGCAGTGATAATGTTGAACCATTGGTTGCCATTTGTTTCTACAGTTATAAGATATGAAAGTTTAATTAGCAAAATATTTCCACCATTTTATAAAACCCAGAAAATTATTATCAGTGGCTAAGATCCATATTTCACCAAAGTTTACCGTCGCGGAGGCGATCATGCACCCTTTGGTTATTTAGGTAGGTAACTCTTTACCAATCACATCTTATGTGACTCTTAGATCTTTATGGGACTGTATCATCATATGATACTTATTATGGCATGTTTATCCCATCTAATGCCTTAAGGTCCAAAACCGTTTTGATAACCTTATTAAGTCGAACAATAAAACTTGTGAATAGGCAAATTCAAAACAATGAGGCAAAAGCCCAACCAAATTTGATCAAGGCCCATTGAACACCTGTCGCGGAGGCGATCACCGCATTCAACAAACCAAGACTTCAATGAGGCATTGCGTTGAAAATCCATTCACCCGTGTCTCCTCAAGATAAAAGTGGGTACGTGCAGCGTAGGCTATCACCGCCCCACGATGATCAAGAAGATAACAGGGTTGTTTTATTGATGGCATTAAAACTTAAGATTTTAAAAGGGTTCAATTTCAAATTGTTCCGTTTTGGTTCAATTTTTTTTAAATCCAATTTTAAAATTAAACGAGTTGTGCCATGCATGTATCATATACATTCAAAACACATTCACGAATTTTGTATCTCATACAAAATCCTATGCTCGTATCGTATACGTAATTGTGCGTGAGAATAAAAACGTTTGCATGTTAAACGCAACCCTAAAACATACATCTAGCGCAGATTGCATCACATACAAAATACTAAATGCATAAATATAACCGTGTTTAGATATGGCCCATCTACCCTAAATTCCTTCAAGCCAATGAGAGAACTTTTCTAAAAAGAAAAAGAAAATTACATTGGGAAAGCCTCAGTTACATTGAGGTGAAAAATAAAATAAAATTACATTCAGAAATTCAGGGAGACGACACGCAGGCCGTATTTACCAAAAATAAAACCTAGAGCCATATCCAACACCATACCCATACATGAACAATTCATATATTTAAAACATACACGGCTATCATACCAAAAACACAACAAAACAATTTGATTGTGGTTTAATTAGAGTTTGTGCAATTTAACATGCCTCTTGAAATTAGGTACTGTACCAATAATTGAAATTCAGGAATCAATTTCAAGAATTCGAATTATTGGTCTAAAATTAATAAATTCTAAATTTAAAAATTTTCGACTTCCCTATAATATTATGATTAAAACAATTTTAACTAATATATATATAGGGGTTCGACCAAAAACCAAAATTTCAAGAAAATTCTTTAAATCAATCCAATTGATTTCCTATGTATCAAATACATAAATTTGCACCAATCTTTTAGATTAGGTTCAAAAAACATGTGGTGGAGTTTCACAAAAACTTTAAGCATGCGATTAAAAAGCTATAAACACCCAACATACATCTCATGTATATCACAAAACTAGTATAAACATATAATTAGCGTGGCTCTGATACCACTGTTGGGAAATCACAGAGGGAGCGCAGCGGAAGGAAAAAAAATTAAAATTTAAAAACAAACTTAAATATGCTAACTCTGTGATTCCTTCCAGGATCCACTAACTATGTTTATACCAGGAAAGTAAAGATGTTTACCTATTTTC
>QANZ01005056.1:1631-13065 GCA_003254925.1 Chamaecrista fasciculata
AAGAAGAGTGGATGGTGCGATGTGCTCATGCGTGAAGATCAACGGTCATATTATTACCCGCAAAAAGACAAACCGTTTTGATTAATATATAATTTTTGGTCCCACATTTTTTTCGTGGATAACATTTTGGTCCTTCAATTTATTTTTTGGAGGAAAGTTTGCAATATAGAAATCCAATCGTTGATAAATGCAATTTTTTACGGGTTAAGAGATATATTTCATTTTCGTAAGGACCGATTCCTTCAATTTATATAAAATCATAGACCAAATTGTAGGTTTTTAATAATTTTCATGTTATTTACATTTTGGTCCTTTCATTTCATTACATAATACTACTCCAACCTTCATTACAAAAATTCACATCTAGCACAAATTTCGAGACAATTTCATTACCATTTCATTTCATAACTACCACAACCAAAAAGTCAACATATTATTTTTTTTTCTATCTATTTCCATTATCAATTATCAATTCTACCCCTATACAATTTTAAAAAACCCATACAATTATTTCAACCAACCACAATCATTACATACCCATTTTCATAATTTCACATCCAATTTTTTTCATTACATCTCAAACTTATCCAAACACCATTTTCATTACCATTTCATTACATAATTTTCTCATTACCATTTCATTACATAATTTTCTCATTTCATTACATACTTCTCACCCAAACACACCCTTAATGAAGAAGGTGAAGAGTTGGAATGAAGAAGATGAAGTGTTGGGGACGTATTTGGCGGGCTAAATCGAAACGACGCGTAGCCCAATTTGTTTTCTGTGTTTTTTCACTTTCTGATCAAGATATTGGTATTTGTTTGTATAATGGTTTGTTTTTATCCTACCTCAGCTATTTTTGCTTGCCACGTCATCAATAACGGTGGAAAATGGATGAGGACTAACGGTGAGAGCTTTTGAAAAGTGAGGGAACTAAATTGAGAGCTTGATGACAGTTAGAGGACAAAAAAGTTTTGATTTGGTAAGAAATTCCAAGATTAACTTGATAGATTCTCAATATTATGTTCACAGAGTGATTGAGATCTTAAAAACTCATTCTCAATTTGCCCTAGCCACGTCACCATAAGCCAGGAACTATAGCTCGAAGATGCCGTGAAGAAGAACACGACGCTTCCGGCTCCATTGCCGTCGACGGTGAATGCTCTTCCACCTCCGTTGTCGTCGCTATTTTTCGCTTCTACTGCTTCTTCTTCTTCGCTTCGTTTCTTTTCGCATTGTTTTTAGCGAGTGATTTTGTTGCTGCGAATGCGTTCAGATTTCCTATCAGTGAAGACAATCAAATTCGTGTTTCATATACATACAACACAAATGCGAGCCTCCAGAGCTAAAATCCTAACTACTCTCACTACGCTTTTACTACGTTCATCCGAAAAAACTTGTACTCCCAAGTTCAAATTTTCTCGTTCAATCTCATCCTTTTCGGATGATTACAGTTCGAGGCCCGACACTGAACATATGCTCTCTGGCCTCAATCTCAAGCCAGCCTCAGAATTAGGTACAAAATCCGCTATGTATAACTGTGCCCATGGTTTCTGTGTGTGTTAGTTTCATTTGTTTTAATGGGTTCTGTAATATTTCTCGCTGTATTTTTCGGCAATATATGTATAGAGTTCCTATTTTCCTGAGTATTTTTTTCTTTTATTCTGTTTGTGCAGAGGATCTGGCTAATCTGGTGTCTGAGCGAATGCATTCAATATTGCACAGTAAGTGTTTGTAGAAATTAATAATAGGTTATAAGTTTTTTATTTTATCTAGGCTGAAATGAATTTGAGGGAGCTAGTTGTACATAAATTCTGTATTTGGAACATGGACTCATAATTTCTCCATAAGTTGGGTAGAAAAACTGAAAATTGTCTTCTAGGAAGTGTTGGGTTTTTCTCTTCAGAATTCTGATTGTCAGTTTGTTAGAGCTGGGCACAAGCTAATTTAAGAAGTTGAATTTTGTGCTTTTCCAATAATAACTTTTTTCTCTGTAGTATTAATTAGACTTTCTTTTCCAAAGAAGTCTGATTTTAGCCGGTAAAATTGCTGGGAAGAAGTGTTGATTTCCTTCAATAGTATTTTCATTATTTATTAACTACAGCATCATCTCCTATGAGTAAAGCATCTGTACAATGAAGCAAAAAAAATTTGCATTGGCGTATACATTTTCTAACATGTTCCCTCCTTTAATTTGTATATTTGTTTATTGTTTAATCTTTCTGAGAGCTTATTTATATCAGTTTATAGTTTCTTTTTGCAGCTGGTCAGTTGATCAAGAAACCTGATCCCCAGGATGTTGACACTGCAAAAGATTCGGAAAAAATATTAGATATATTATCGAAAGTGTCTCATAGTAGTATTTCTTTGCAACGGAAATGGTTATCTCATGAAAGGAAACGTAAATCTATGTTTGAGTTAGAACAGTTAAACCGTTTTGGCAAGATAGTTGCAAAAGGTGTTGATAAACTGGGAGCAGAGGTTACAATTGAGATGTTTTATAAATTGGGAAGAAAACCAGGTGTAAAGGATTACAATATTCTGGTAGGAATATGTATAGATAGGGCTAGGGAAACTGAAGACGAAGAAGTTGCAATACAAGAAATGGCCAAGGCATTTCGGCTCTTTAAATTAATGAGGAAACAAGGTCTTCAACTTGAAGAGAAAATGTATCGCCCTCTACTTTTGCACATAATTGACAAGGGCATGGTACATGAATTTCAACTTTTTATTGATGTTATTAAAGACAAGAATCCCAGCTCAGTTTCAAGATTAGGCTACTATGAAATGATGCTTTGGTTAAGAGTTAACAATGAAGAAAAGATTCAAAATATTTGTAACTATATTGCATACAGTGATGATCCAGACACTTCAAATTTACAAGGTAGGTGGATCTTTTTTGACATTCATTGTGTTGTCATAACTTGTTGCACAGGAGCTAGTTCAAACATCTACCCCAGGTTTTAAACTGTAACAGGTGTGAGCAAGTCACTGTTGTTTTCCAATTGCACATACAAGCAAGGATGATGTTTTCCATGATTTTAAATAAATTATTTGGTTTGAGAAATTCTATTGATTTATGAAATCGATTAATATACTATTCCTGAATTGCACAAAAGAGAATAACAGGAGATATTATGTGATAAGTTGGCATTCAAAATGTCAAATTTAAGTAGACAAGCCAAAGAAGAAATGATTGAGTAAAATATAATTCCGTTTAAAGTTGTAGTTCTTTTAGAGGGCAATATGAATGTTCTATTATGTTCCATCAACTTTTTTTCTGGCTCTTCATGTGACATTGTTATGCTGAGGTGGGAGTATCAAGTAATGTGGCACTTGTGGAGAATTTTGTTGCAATTAATAGATTTATCTGAATGATCCAAGTTTTATCAGAAACATTGTGAGAAAGCAAAACTTATTCTAAGTTACATTCATAGTAGATTTCTAGCATCTAGCCGATTAATAGTTTGTGCTGCTATGTGTTTTAAAAACAAAGAATCTGGTAGCATAACATAAATATTTTAGTTATGCTACTTTCTGTTCATCTTATATCATGGATAGGACTGAGGTTTTTCATGTTGCATTATAGATACTGACTAGATTCAACTCATGTTGCAGAAGATTATTTGTTGGCTCTTTGTGAAAGTGACCGGAAGAAGGAGATTTTGCAACTGTTGGAAATTGTAGACATAAAAAAGCTTTCATCTACTGAATCTAAAGCAAAGATATTCCAATCATTAGGAAGGTTACTATTGGAATCAGTTGCAGAGAAGTTCCTTTTGGATTTCAAAATTTGTGGTATGATTGTGATCTTATTTATCTGTCTAAGCACCTGTGCAGATAGTGTTAGAGCCTAGAGGTGGCTTATAGTTCTATTAATCTACTCTAAAGAAAAGAAATATATTTTGTATAGGATTCTTTTGTCTTTTAAATTATGTTACTCGTGTTTTGTTTGTTTCCACTGACTTAAATAAGGCCTTGAAGGTTTTATCAATTCCATGCTAGAATGTACAAGTTGGCATTGAATCTCAAATTTTGATTGTAATTTGAAGTTTTGTTGTGGTTGGAAATGCATTGAATTATGTTTTCCTAATGCTCTACCATACATTTTTAGAGTGGTTCTACAAAACATGAAGTATGCCAATCCTCAACAAATTTGTGACTTGTACCTATTTTAGTTGCATTTTCTTACATATTGCAGATAAAGAAGATGATAATATCACAATTTTCATTGCTAGTTATGCTGTTAGCATACCAAATTTGGTGGTGAGTCTCATTAAATTCTGTTAGTAAAGTCCTTAAGGGACCTCTGCGCTTATGCTGTTTGCTTCATTGTAAAATTATGTTCAGTTTTTTTTTGAGTTACTTCAGACTTTGGCTTATATCCTGTTTTCTAGTTTTATTAGCATTTAGCATATACTTTTGGGACAATTTCTTGATCATTGAACATAGGAACGGCTATTTTAGATTGAAGGTACATGCATATAGGTAGGCTATTATATATGATGAACTTAATTAAGTGAATTATTATTGATAGATGAATGGTCCAGCTGTATCACATAAAAATTGGTCAATATTCGTACCTGGGTTGTGGTTGAAAGCCATATTAGACTTTAGAAATGAATCAGCATTCATTGGATCTCTTTGATCTTCTTGAAAAAGGTTTCTTTATCTTTCCCTGTTCTATCTGGTAGTCTTGTTTCGTTTCATTGTCTGTGATACAAAATGTATAATTGCATGTGAATGTTTAATGACAGTTAAAAGATGCCAGCATCTATTTTTGTTCATTCATGTTATTTGGCATAATAAATTCCTAGTCTTTGTCTTCTTTGAAAGAAAGGTTTCTACGTTTGTGTAACCTTATGTTTATTCTTGGTATTGTGGAAGGTGGAGGATGTCATCACAAAATTCAAGGAATTGCACCATAAGCTGAAAGTCTCACCTTCATCCTCATCATATGAGAAGCTCATTTTGCACAGCTGTAACTCGCACAATGTATGATATTCTTGCATTTTGATAGGTACTGTGCATCTTCAATAAGAAGTACAAGAAAGATGGAAAGAAAAGAGAAGTAACCATTTAAGAGCTCATGCAAAGCTCTGAATCGCTTCTTTAGTGCTCCCATCTGTGTTCTTATCATGCTCTGAAGAACTGACGTGTCAAATATGTGGTCATAAAATCTTTTAATTATTTGTGGGCATAATGTTCATATTATTTTTTGTTTTAAAGAAGAAATTTAATTGAAGAGAATGTATGTTTCTGTTTTTATGAACCCATGACTAGCTTAGATATTGCCTTTGAGATTAATTATTTTATTTTTCATTTCAATGCAGCTGCACTTAGCTCTTGATCTTGTCGATGAAATGTGTGAAGGAGGCTTTACCTTATCAACTGACGTGTTACACTTCATATTACAAGTTTGCGAGGAAACCCGTGAATATAATTTGGTATTTTACGTCTTTCATTTGACAGCTTCCTTGTTTCTTCATTTTGTTATAACTCGTGAGTCGTGACTATGACTTATTTTGTTCTTCCCACAAATATATTAAAACCTTGTGCTTAACCTGTTGAAGAAATAAGTGTTTAAGATGTGCCAAGGAATCATCCTACCATGAATCCTTAATTGGTTAGATGGAAACTGAAGTTTTTTCTTTTTTTTGTTAAGAAGAATGATTTTTGTGAGATAAATGCTATTTATTATGTAATTATTGTGATTAGCTGTAATTTCTAGAGTTATAAATGTTTTTTCTTTTAGGAGTTAGTAGTTAGCTAGAAATAGTCAGGTAATGTATTCTGTATTCATTCAGATCAGTTTTGAATTTCTGTACATGAATATCATATTAGAGAAAATATTCTGTCCATAGTCCTATATCATTATGTCACAATTTTATATCTTAAAAATTCCACACATGAAAACCCTTTGGGCTTAAAGGGAAGACAAAGTATAGGCCCTTGGTTGCCAAGACTCTCATACTGTATTAAGGAATCATTTAACTTAAATGCTAAAGATTGAAGGTGAACAACCAAGAATGCTTCTATCTCAAACAAGCTGAAATCTTGCATAGTTATGATGGAAAAGAAAATAATGTGCCTTCTTTAACAGCATTTTTGGCTTAATATTCATAAAACTGGCATCTCTTGACTGTGATTTATTGGACATGATACAGATGCTTAGAATTGACCAACTCAACCTTTTGAGTTCCTTTGTCTGACATTTTTTTGCCACTTAATACATAGTGGGACTTAGTTTCTTTTTCTCTTGTATGTAATTTGTATTGCAAATATAAACAAGTAAAACATAGTTCACTTATAATGATGTAATGGAAGTTTTGTTATTTTATACCAAAATTGATTCTTCTATTGTTTGAAGCTGTCTGTATCACTTGGCATATCTTACTGTTATGATATGTGGTCTTTGTTTTCTTTCTTGCGTTTTTCTTAAATCAAGGCCCATCGGATCTACTCTACCATACGTCGCTACAATTTGGAGTCTAATGAGAAAACATTCTGTTGGGTAATAGTCTTGCTCATGAAGACAAAAGATGTAAGTTCTACTTAGTACTTCAAATGCTTGAATGAATCAGTTTTCTGTCATTTCAAACTGCATCTTGCTAAAGATCTACAGTGCTTATACTTTGGTTAATTCCTTGCTGTGATGGTCAACACTGTAGCATACTTAGTTTTTATATGGTTTGGTTTCATAATGCAGATTGAAAGTGCATATAAAATACTTGATGATTTGGAGGAAATGAATTTGAAGCCTAATGTAGGCATATACAACGCTATGATGGCAGAATGTTTTCGAGAGGTATATCATGGTTATATTGGTGATAGTTGCAATTATTTAAAGTCTTGAGCATGATCATGAGCCTAAATCAAAATGGGTACCTGTTTCATAGAATGCGAATTTTTTCTCCTCTTTGTCTTTTAAATATTTTATTTTTTGACAGAAAAATGTTTCTCAAGGGCTGAGAATCTTCGAGCACATGAGACGTGCCAATGTAAAACCTGATTTACAGACTTTGATCTATCTGATTAGCAACTCAAAAAGTGTGGAGGATATAGACAAGGTAAATTGGCTCTAAGAGTCAGATAATAGTTTAACATATGCTTCTACCTAGATCGATAATAAAGTGATGCATCTTTATTCTATGAACTTTGAATCCGTGCAATTCCCAAATCCAAGTGCCAGAAAGGCAGCTTCCAAGGTTTAAATGATAAATTAGCCCTAATCCTCTTCAACCTACATTGCTGAGTAGTGTGTAGTTTATACACTTGTAATGTCTCCAATGCCACATGCTCTACATGTTTTATTTATTTGCATATTTAGTTCAACAGCAATTTTGGAGTTTTCCGTGACTTTTTTAAGAAATTAGAATAGGTTTCACTAACTTATTTTTAATCATCCCTGCTAACGTGGGTGTGCATATATATAAGTCAAGTTTATATGCATCTTAACTATGCATTTTCCAATTCGTTGTAGCAATAATTTCTTGAATTTCCTTTTATAGAAGTGAAAATTTCCTTGCCTTCCCATTGGGTTAGAGATTCAATTTTGATTTTAATATTCAATTATTGATAAAAATAAGTAAATAAATAACGTTTTGTTCATTTTGTTACAATATACTCTGGTATCTGCATGAACATCGTCTTTAAAATTGAAGGATATCACTAAAATTTACTCTCTAAACAAGTACTAACAGAAAAAAAAAATTATATGTTTACATCTGTGAGATGCTAATTAGGCTCTATGCCGGTATATGTTTGCAGTATTATGAAGAACTGAGGCGATCTGGATTTCAAGCTACACGAAAAGTTGCCACGACTCTTATAAATGCATATGCAGCCAGGGGAAAGTTTGAGAAGGCAAAACAGGTATGTTTTTAAGATACCCAAAGTCTCTTTGTTAGGGCTTCACCACCACGACGACCCCTCACCACCACGACGGGGCCCACTTTGCCACCTCGGCATTCAACTCCCCCGGTGGGTCTACGGGTCCAGCGGGTCTACACCCTTCCACTTTGGGGATCCCCCAAGTGTGTGGTGCTGGGAATCGAACAGGGGACCTTCCCCTTATCAACCCCAACACACCACTCGGGTCTACACCCTTCCACTTTGGGGATCCCCCAAGTGTGCGGTGCTGGGAATCGAACAAGGGACCTTCCCCTTATCAACCCCAACACACCACTCCTTGTACCACTTGAGCTGGTGTGTTGGGGTTGATAAGGGGAAGGTCCCCTGTTCGATTCCCAGCACCACACACTTGGGGAATCCCCAAAGTGGAAGGGTGTAGACCCGCCGGACCCGTAGACCCGCCGGAGGTGTTGAACGCCGAGGTGGCAAAGTGGGCCCCGTCATGGTGGTGAGGGGTCGTTGTGGTGGTGAAGCCCTAACACTCTTGCTTGTTGAACTTGTATGTTTATGAATAATTGCATGTAGGTGTGTTACGATTCATTGCTTATACTTCTTATTCTTAATCAAGGTTTAACTGTTTTGTCCTATGAGTATGACCATCCCTCAACATGATTGGTTATGTGATAGGAGAAAATCCAATCTAATTTTAATGTGTAATTATGTAATGATCATGCCTTTAGTTTTTAATGAGGCTCTAAGTATGGATGTCATATTTCAGGAAAGTTGTGTTGCTTATCCTCTTGTCATATGTTTCTGAACTACATATTACCTAAATCAAGAATAGTGTTTATGGCATTCGCACTAATCTTTCATGGCACAGGTAGTCTTAGATCCATGCATACCAGTGAGAATCTTGAATGAAATCAAGAGTGTGCTTGTCAAAGCTCTTGCATCACACGGCCAATTGTCTGAAGCTCTTCTTATATATGATGAAATGAAGCAAGCTGGACAAAGTTTGGAGCCAAAAGCTCTCATGAGTCTCATTGTAAGGATTTGAATTTATCTGTTATTTGTATAAATTCTCACTAGAATTTTTAATCAACTCATCATCTATTCGTAGGAGCACACTCAATCGGACGGAGAATTAGATAGATTGCTCCTGCTACTTGAGGAATTCCGTGATCCAGATTATTGGATTGATGGTTGTTGCAGAATCATCATATATTGTGTTCGAAACAAGCACTTAAGGTTTGTGTGTCTGTATATATATAGATATTGAATTAGTTTGAACTCAACATATTCGAGTTTGGCTTATGGGAGCTTCATCTCAATTGATTATTTTATTTTAAGCTAAAATGCACAAAACCTCCTCTGAACTTAAGTCAATTTGCAAAAAGGACCTGTGAATTTTGAAAAGTGACCATGTTAGAACCCTCTATATATTCAACACCAAAATAAAGATAAAACCAACTCCTAGAGAGTAAGTTGATACAGTTTTTTTTTTTTGGCCTGAAAGTAAGTTGATACAGTTGACAGTAGTAGTAAATGCAGAAACACACTTACACACACGCCCAATCCTTTACTTAATCTTTTCCTCCCACCTAAAACAAAATACTTGTACCCATACAATCCTTACACTTTGTCACTTCTGTCATGGGCCTTTCTATCTTGGCCTGATTCCCATTGTTATAGCCCTTCTCTTTTCCTCTCTTATATTCCTTTTATATTTCTTAGCTTTAGTAAGTTTAAAAGATCAAAACCTTCTGGAACTTTTGATTTTGTGCAAAAGAACCTCTTTGTTAAGATTTTCATTCAAAAAGTTGAGTTTTTTATTTTCCATAATTTTATGATTGTTGTTGCATTTTACATTGATTCAAAATTAAAATTAACTATTGTTGTATTTAATAGTAATACAAAATCTACAATGTTCTTGATTTTTTCGATGAAAATTTTAATAAAAAGGGGTATTTATACCAAATTAAAAGTTAGGCCGTCTTTCGTCATTTTTCAAAGTCCAGAGATTTTTTTAACAATGACTAAAGTTCAAGGGAGTTAAACGCATTTTAGCTTTTATTTTATTTAAGAAAGAGGAGAGCGAAAGGAAGAGAGGCTCGGCATGACATAATCTGCAATTTTCTTATGTTTTTCGTATTTTTGGTCAGTTCTGCTCTTGATTTGTGTAAGCAACTCAAGGATAAATTCCCAGGTGATGAACGAGCTATGGAAGTTCTCTTTCCGAAGGTTGTTTCTGACCCTCCCCATTTAATTTATATTACTTTGCAGTCAAATATTATAACAAGGATGGTAATATGGGAATGGGTTTTGACTACTTTATGGCATTTTCCTCTTCATGATGGTGTTTTTTTTTTTTCACTGCTCATGGGCATCGATTTTGTTTGTATTTGTATAGGTAATTTCTCTAATTGAAGAATCAGAGTCAAATCATTCGCAGAGTGGCCTAGATTTGCTGTGGGAAATGAAGGATAAGCTTGGCCTTTTGCCTTCAAGGAAAAGATCTTGATCATCTTCTAGTCACAAATTTGCCTACTTGCTGGAATCCTTAAAAGCTCTTACCTAGGTTGCTGATTGGATGAATATCACTTGAGAAATTTGTATAATCTATCGTATTGGATGTCCCGATTATATGTTTTATTCTTTGGTTGCATATATGACCTCATTAATTTCAACTTGTTACAAAAAGTAATATTGAAATATTATTTTCACCCACGAAAGTTAATTATATTTATGAAAATATACTTTAACTAATATGGACCTATACTATTATATATGTCTTAGGAACCCTCTAGTATGGACCTATACTATTATATATGTCTTAGGAACCCTCTAGTAGTTCGTAAACATAACTCAATTAAAAATTTGATAGATCCCGCTAAATACTTTATTGATATTATAGAGAATATTTGATAAAACAATGTCAATACAAGCTAAGACACTATTATAAACATGAACAAAGAAAATGAAACCATCAAGTCCTTGGCTTTCGAGAGGCTAAGGGTGTGTTTGGATTAGAAGTAAGTAATGAAATGATGATTTTATGTAATGAAATGGTAATGAGAAAATTATGTAATGAAAATGTAATGAAAATGATGTTTGGATTAGTTTGAGATGTAATGAAAAAAATAGGATGTGAAATTATGAAAAAGGGTATGTAATGATTGTGGTTGGTTGAAATAAATATATGGTTTTTTAAAATTGTATAGGGGTAGAATTGATAATTGATAATGGAAATAGATAGAAATAAAAAAATAATATTTTGAATTTTTGGTTGTGGTGGTTATGAAATGAAATGGTAATGAAAGTGTCTCAAAATTTGTGCTAGATGTGAATATTTGTAATGAAGGTTGGAGTAGTACTATGCATAGTTATTAAAACCGGACCGGCCGGTCCGACCGGTTGAATCGGCCATTAGGCCGGTCCGAGTCGTTTTAATAACCGGCCACGCAGAGAACCGGGCTGAACCGGAGGGAACCGGGCAAAAACCGGTGAAACCGGCCTGAACTGGAGGCAAACCGGTTGAACCGGTCCTGGTTTTTTTTTTCTTTTTTTTTTTTTTTT